>JBBPCS010003981.1:0-11742 GCA_037974645.1 Hollardia meadi
CACGAGGGGTGGGGGCATGTACGCCAGTATGTGTCCTGTGTATTGCCTTTCTTCTAAATAAAGCTTCTTGAAAAAAACAAAAACAACTCACGACCCCCGTTCAAAGTCCCACACACGCGCGCAATTTGTTCACATACACGCGCAAAAGCGGGGTGTATATACTGCTGTGCTGTCTGTGTTTTCATTCAACATATAGAACTGCAGGGTTACAGTCTTCCCACTGTCGTTAACCATCCTACAGGGAGAGCAAAATCTTTTACTTCCCCTTGCAGAGGCTTTTGAGAAGAAGCCTGGAAATGACCTATGTATAAATATAAAGTTACATTGATTAGGCCAAATCTTAATTTTAATACAAGATTTATTTCATGATATATATTAGATTGGTTTTCTTAACCATGTACAGAACCTGGACATTTCTTGTTGAACTCTTGACTCTGGTCCCGTCTGCTGTTGAGGTGCTGTCTGTTGTTGAGGTCCCATCTGCTGTTGAGGCGCTGGCTGCTGCTGACTGCAGGCTTGTGGCTGGCTGCCCAGCAAAGACATCAGATTTCTTGCCACCTCTTGGATGGAGCTTCTCTGTAGGTGTAGGATTGAACCATATTTGTGTGAGTCTTTTATTTATTAAACCACACTAACTGACAAATTAATCTATTACACAGAAGCATAAATTAGTATGACATGCTCAAGCAAAATAATCTGTGGGTACCTTTAAGCACAGATTGCATCCTGTGACAAAGATGAAGAAATAGTTCTTGCTAAAACTGATGCTAAGTGTGTAACAAAACACGATGATGGATGATGAGTTATTTCAATTTACAATCAAATGCTACCTTAAAGAAGTGGTTTCAGAATTTACTGTATATGTTATATGTATGTGGCAGACTGAGAAGCTGTTTTGCGTTAACCTTATGCCAACCCAGTAAAATAGACATGCTACTGAGAATCGGGATGTGACACACATTACAAAAATGTACACCGTTGGTAAAGTCTATGTGGAAAGTGGGATCTATCTCTTGCACACAGCAGCGTTTTTATATGCCACATCAGCAGCATAACAAACTGCACTGGCATTACATTATTCCACTGGATATCAATAAGCTCACTTAGAGTAAGAGCAAGTTAGAATTGGGATATTCCTGTCAGTGCAACACGAACAAAATGCAGTTTTAGGTAGTTATCACAGCAGCAGCATAACATCATACCACAGCATCCAGTCCTTACGTAGCTATGAAGATAGCGCAGCACTAACTGTTACAGAGTTAACATTAACTGTGCATCCAGTTAGATGAGACTGAAAATGGCGTACTTTTCAGCATGAGTCAATTTAAGCTAGGAACAAAACTATAAGAAATTATAGTTAAAGCGAACAAGACACCTTAATGTAGGCAGATGATGAATGTGTAACAAGAAGGGGCTGACTGAGGAGGTTACTACTTTGCCTAGCTCTCAGCTGTCAATGAGTATGAGCTGACGTAATTGATGACCTCCTTGCCAGTGGACAAAGTATGGCAAAATAAAACAAAAGCACAAAAAGTTGGCTCCGGTAATACCACCATTAAAATCAAAAACTTACTTGAAGTCCTTGACTGTGGCGTTCCATGTTGGCCACCAATCCGCTGTACTCCTGCTCCATGAAGATGATGTTGTTTTCTTCTCTAGCACACAGGGGTTGGGTGCAAAAAAGGCCCACATTGTATCTATTGTAGTAAAAAAAAAAAAGTACGGCACTGGTATCCACCTATAGCTGTCTTTTTTCCAAAAAGTCAAAAATAAAGTAAGGAAAGTACATAATAACGCAACGAATGGCGGGAGTAGATAAACCCGGTTAAGTGTATCTATGGCTGAAACACATCAAAATCACATTATCTCATTATTAAAAGGCCTAAATCAACATTTACTGATGTCAGTCTGATATACACATGAAATCAGAAGTAAACCATTAAATCCTTTATATCCTTTGTCTTAAAGTGTGTCTAAGCCACAAACACATAATAAGCACATTTTCTCACTGAAAAAGGCCTAAAGCAGCAGTTACTGTTGTCAGCCTGATTTTGACATTAAAACAGAAATTTGCTTCATTTCCTTCAACTTTGAGTGTGTCTAAGCCAGAAACACATCAAAATCACATTTTCAAAATGGCCTAACACAGCAGTTAGTGATGTCAGCCTAACGTTTACATGAAATCAGAAGTGAACCATTACATCCTTCAATTTTAAGTGTGTCTAAGTCAGAAACACATCTAAATCACATTTTCTCAATGAAAAAAAGCCCTAAATGAACATTTATTGTTGTCAGCCTGATGCTTACATGAAATCAGTGCTAAACCAATATATCCTTCATATCATTCACCTTTAAGTGTGCCAAAGCCAAAAATACAACATGTTTTCACTGAAAAAAGGCCGAAACCAGCATTTTCTGAGGTCAGCCTGACTTTGAGGTTAAAACAGAAGTAAACTATTAAATCCTTCATATCATTCAATGTTAACTGTGTCTATGCCAGACACACATCAAAATCACATTTTGTCACCACCAACATTTACTGATGTCAGGCCAAAACTCACATTAAGTGATTGCAGACTCAATTTCACATGAAAATCAAACCATACTATAAAATGGCACTCAGTAGAGCACATACCTCCGCGATAGATATGGATTTTTATTTGGATCCGCACTAAACTGTACACACTCATAGATACCAGCCCTCTAAATATGCCAGATTTTTAAAATCAAGATCCAGGCATTATTCAATGGAAAATTAATGAAAATGTGGAAAAATGCGCTTTCTCGAAATGTTAAAGAAAGAGATTAAAAAAATTTCCTGGATCTGCCCCTTTATCCGGATCCACATCAAAATTTTATTTGTTCTTCCTTGGCCCATGCCCCATCCTTGCCCATGCCCCAAATCCATTCAGCAGTTTTTGTATAATCCTGCAATTGTAATCCTGCTGACAGACAGACAAACAGATGGCACTGAAAACATAATTAACAATTCCTTAATATCATTCAACTGTAAGTGTTCCTAAGGTAGAAACGTGATTCTATGTCATTTTGAAAGTGAGTTACATCTGAAACCCTCAAACTCATGTTTTCTCAGTAAGGTAAGGCCAAAAAAACATTTAGTGATTATAGACTGATCATGACATGAATATCAAACTACATCATTATATCCTTCTTATCATTCAACTTAAACTGATTCTGAACCAGAAACACCTCTAAATCATGTTGTGTCACTGAAATAAGGAGAGAATCAACATATATTGATTGCAGCCTAAATATAAAATGAAAACCAAACTAAATCATTATATCCTTCATTTGATTTTACTTTAACTCAGTGTAAACTACACTACAATGAAGTTTCAAGTTTCATTGTAAAACCTTTTGTAAGTGAATTGCATTACCTTAAACTCATGTTTTCACAATGAACTAAGGCCAAAACACACATTTTGTGAGTGCAGACTAAATATGCCATGAAAATCAAAGCAAAACATTATAGCATTGAACTTTAACTTAGGCTTAAGCAGAAACACATCTAAATCATGTTATGTCATTGAAATAACGGAATTTTAAAATTATTATTGCTGTCTCAATATTACACAAAAAGCAACCTAAACCATTATATGTTTGTGAATTGAAAGAGTGATAATTTGTCAGCTGTTTGTCATTCATCATTTACAACACCAAACTAAAAACAAAAGAATCTATATACTTGTATGTAGGGATCTGTAAAAGCTGGGATGCATGGCTGGTTGGAATCCCCCATAAAAAGGGTTCTCTTTCAGACCTACAATGACCAATCCTGTAACTTCCTAAATGTTCTTATGTGTGTATGAGGTTCAGGACACCCTGGTAAGACCAGGTCCCTATTGGAGTTGAGACTGGATGACTCAGAATTTGGAAATATGGAGAACACTTTGCATCACTTTATCATTCATCATACTGTCATTGTTTACCTCAGCAATAATCTTTGTTTCACAGGTTTTTCCTGCAAGCAACTCTGGCTCCCTCTGCTGGTGTGGAGGCATGTTATCTGGAAGAGGAGAAGGTGAGATCATACAGTATTACTGCATGGTAAGACTGCATCACTCATTACATTGTTCTGTTTGAGTAGTGTCTGTATTTGGGATCTTCACAAATTGACAGCCCCCTCAGATCATAGCCACGTTATTAAGAAACGGGATGTATTTTCATTCTAACCTCACATCTCGGATTTCGTTTAGGTAATTGAATTGGGGGCTGATCCTCTGGGATGTGACCACCGGCCCCCACCGGTGCTGCACAGAGGTCTATGTCAGTTTGTATGTTGAATTCTGTATGTGTGAATGTTTCAACATTTGTCGTGTTTAGAATTTCTTCCTTGGGCTTATGTGTTGCTGGATTAGTTAGGGGAGGACCAGAAGGTCTCATCCCCTGTTCAGCTTGTTCTGAAAGTGGAGGGAAGTTCTCTGAGGAGAGCTAAGGTGGGGAAATGTCCCCCTCCATCTTTTTGGTTGTCAGTCATTTCAGTGTCTCAATGGAGGAGGACTTGGATGATGATGTGCTTCCCTTAAATTGTAAGCAGTTCGCAGTTCGGAAAGGCCCAGATGGTACTAAATTCTTAAGAAATTTTCTGCCAATCTGTTCTTATTTTCTGGGCTTTCACTTGCTTGGCTGTTCATTGTATGTTTGTTTTCTTCGTATGTGGTGTACTGTCTGCTAGATATATATGTAATACCCAAGTCTTTGTGGTGGAAAAAGCTATAATTGGCCCTATTCATTTTCAACTCGCAAAGAATTATGTAATAATGTGTTGATAAAATATAAAAGGTTATAATTAAGGGTTTGGGAACCTCTGTCTACTAGCCATAGCTTATAGACACATGCAAACCTTTCAATCATATTAGATGTATGACTGTGAACTTCTTAAACAACAACAATAATAATAACAGCAAATTGACCTCAGGATAAATGAATGTTATGTGTGAAGAATGATAGTAAATCTGTAATTCTGAGTCAAATGCTCATAGTTGTTATAAGGTTCATTCATTGAGTCTTATTTAGTCAGGAGTATGGTGGACTGTGAACTTAATTGGTATTGACATCTGTGTGGCCTGCTTACTGACTACACTTGCTTTTATTCATTGAACTTTGTTACACTACATGACCAAAACTATGTGGACGCCTTAACACTCCCTCAATGAGTGATAGTGTAATGTGATTGACATGATGGGAATTAATGTGCTAACAGCCTCCACTCTTTTGGTTTCAGGTTTTACAATAGCTGTTGGAACACTGCAGCAGGGATTTTCTCCCATTCAGAAAAAAAGAGCATTACTGAGCTCTGACACCGATATTGGGTGATCGGCCACAGTCAGTGTTCCAGGTATTGGATGGGGTTGAGATCAGGAGTTTGTGCAGGGCAATCACATTTTTCCACACAAAACTAAAATTATTATATAACACCTTTCAAGTCTACCGACTCCTCAAAGCGCTTTACAACACTTGTCACATTCACACACTCGTAGCAGAGACTACCATCTAAGGTGCCACCTGCTCATTAGGAGAGGTAACCATTCACACATACACTCACACACCAATGGCTTCAGGGGCAATTTGGGGTTCAGTATCTTGCCCAAGGACACTTCGACATGCTGACTGCAGGGGTCGGGGATCGAACCACCGATCCTCTGATCAGTGGACGACAGCTCTACCTTCTGATCCACAGCCACCCTGAAATAACAGCCCCAGTTATATATAAAATAAATGTGAAGTATGTCAATAAGCTGGATTCTTTACTGTACAGCACATCTCATTCATATGTCAATTAACCACTGAATGTCAGACACATTTCACACAGCCCGTCACATTTCCCAAATTTAATAGTTAAAGAATGAAAAAAACACCAAAATGTTTTTCTCCTCACATACAAACCATGATTTGGCACAAATCCCCCACAGTCCACTCCAATAAGCAAAGTCACTCCCATGATCATAGGCAGGCCTACTATGAGTCAGAGAGCCAGTGAAGACACTGAGGAGCAAGGAGATCAGAAACATCCACATAGTCCGGGGATTCAGCACCATCTCAGCCTCCTAAGAAAACCTTAACTAAAGCTAGGAAAAGCAACTCAGACTAGAAAGGAACACATCTCTCCTGATCTAGGGGTGTGTCTCTCTCTAGTGAAGGGGGTAAGTCCGGAGATTCAGCTGAGATGGACAGTATTGACCTGTCTCTGTGGGACTCAACACTCCACAATCATGTTTTATTGTTTTTATTTAGACAAACCCAAATAAAAGGCACATAAAACATTGCGCATATGTTTCCAGAATAATTCTCAATGAACATACATTTAACAAAATGTAGGAATGTTTTACCTTTCTGCTAATCAGAAAGCCTAGCCTTTGTATGTACAAAAAGTTACCGTTGTCAATGTCTAATACAAAAAGATTTATAAAAGTTTATTTTTCTTGAATGTGTTTGTCATAACTAATGTCCTCTGAACTAAATAGTTTGTACAAAGATATACATTCATTTGCCTTCACATCTGCCAAATTCATCACACAATCAGAAAAAATAAAATCATCTTCCAAATCATTACTTGGCCAAATAAGTGGTTTGTTTTTCACATTAGGATAGAGTCAAATTAAACCATGTGATTAAATTTGACTGAAACATTTACATGACCTTGACTCTCTCAATCTCAATTTATCTTTCCAGGTTGTTCCTGAAGTAGAATATGATAACTTCGCAATCATAAGGGTGCTAGACCTGTGACAGCACATACCAAGGAGGAATCATTAGTGTGTGGAAGTCTTGCAAAAATAATTCAGGCACACACTTGTTTATGGCAACTGAAGAAAAAAAACACCACACACCTTTCATCCTAATTTTTTTAGTGTTTTGTTTTTATAAAAGTCACTAGCCTAATAACCGATGTTGAAATTAAACCTACACTGGACAAGCTCAGTCATCCACATGCAACACTGGAAAAAAAATAAAAAATATGCAAAATGAATCAATGTCCAAGATCAGAATGCCATTAGAGCATTTCTTTCAGTGGACAGTTTTGGCATGGATACAATGAATTTATTAGGCCAAACATCTGGGCTGCCAAAATGCAGATGTGGCCAAGTGAAGAGTAAAACAAACACCAATCATTGTCACATTCCACCTAATTGAAATGCCCTTCTAAGTACCACTCTTCAGTAGTGTGCACAACCTACAACAGTAAAACCACTGATATGAAGTGAATGGCACTGATCATAGCTACAGCACAATGTTCTAGTGGAAAACCCTGGGTCCTGGTATTCATGCGGATGTTCTTTGACTGATAAAACCCCCACAAACATCGTTTCAGACAAAGTAAACCCCCTCATGCCAAAAGCACTCCATTGATCATAATTTTTCAGGCACGTCCCATGTAGTTCAATCAAATTTGAATCTGGGGCATTTTGAGGCCAAGTGGACGCCTTAAGCTTTTGGTCACGTTCCTTGGGCTGTTCCTGAGCAGTTTTTGTGGTGTGGCAGCACGCATTGTCCTGCTGAGGGACCAATGTCATCGGGGTGTGCCAGTGCCATGGGGGGTGTGCTTGATCTGCAAAGGGTGTTTGGGCAGTTTGTGTCACTTGGCATCCACATGAATACCAGGATCTCAGGGTTTCCCAGCAAAATATTGCACTGTAGTGAGATGATCAATGTTATTCATTTCAACTGTCAGTGGCTGATCGGTGTAATTCATGCGTTCCCAAGACACACACAGCTAGGGAATTGAGTGACAGTATGCAAGTCTGAGCTGTTGTCACATAAAAGACTTGTTAACATGTTTGCCCCTTTGCACTGTCTAACAATTAATTTGAGTTACGGACCTCATGCATTTTCTAAACCTGATTTTATTGCGTGCAATTTGAACGTCTCAACTTCAGCCACATCACAGCCCTCAGAGTGGGACTCAGGGTAGAGTCGCTGGAAGATACAATTCTACAAAAGAAACTTTTTGCTGCAATTTCCCTCCCTGTCCTCTAATTATGGAAGATGTGGTTATGTGCATTTCAACATTACATGTTCAAACTCACTAACTTCCAAGAAGTGTTTATATAATTGTAATAACAGCATCTGAGAACCTTTCTGATACTGGAATCTGGGTGACAAGCACACCCACCTTTCCCAGGGATGTAGTGTGTGGAGGTATGACAGTAGGCAGGGTTTTGTACTCTCTTTGTACTCTCAAGCTCTCATCTTGGCATGGAGACTACAATGATGGATTTGAGCGAGACAGCTATGATGGCAAGCTTTTTACCCCATCTTCCAGTGTGGCCTTTCAGAACAGGTATACACACGTCTGTATTTAGACATGGTCGGATGAGATTTCATACAACCTTCTTTGTTCGGAATATACTTAGTGGCAGTCAGTGAACCAAAAAACAGAAGCTTGTTTAGCTCTGGCCCTAATAACAACTGCAACCAAAATTACAGTGCCAACATTTAGCATTTAATTGATGAAAGTGACCATGCAAACATGGTCACAAAGGATGGAGGTAGATGGTCCTTTCTGCTGATACTTATACCGCATTCAACATCATTTCAAACTGTAGAATAGTAAGGACAGTGCGGCTGCCTGTTATTTCACTTCCAAGATTTTCTTGACAATTGTTGGACCGTTTTCTCATTTAAAGTATCTGGTCCTTTGTGGGTTCACATGAGGATGTGCATGAAGGAGGACCTTCATCTGCTATGATATGTTCGTCTCTTGCACCAAGTTGTCCATCTTCTGAAGTCTATTTATATTAAAGGTTGACTGATAGTCGATTTTTAAAGGCCTAATAGAATAATAGTTTTAAGCATGAAAAAGCTATTTCTCTCAATAAACCTGAGAAAAAGAAGTCTGCACCTTGCAAGTGTTGATAAAGATTGTTAGAGATGCGATATAAAATACTGAGGTAATGTTGTTGTCAGTGTTTGATGTAGTTTCCCTACTATTGAAGCGGACATTTAAGTGGAGAATGTGACACATGAAACTGTCACTGTGCTCCTGTTTTACACATGGACCGACAGTTTTAATTCAGTTAGACATGTTTATAGTTAATGCTAAGAGTAACCAGGGTTACACTAGTGGCAGCAAGTTTGTTTTTTTTCACAGTTATGAGTTTTACTGGAGCTAACTGTCTAACGGTGCCTTTTTACTTCCTTCTCACTGGAATAAAACAGACTGTCAAACATTTAATCATCAGGATAACAACAAAGGACGACATATGGGAGTAACAGAGACGGGCACAGTTGACAACTTTTTTTCTGCTCTCTCTGTGGATTTATCGCTGTTTCATGTTGTATTGAGTGCTGCTTGTAAACTTGTGTCCGTGGCACGGTCACAAGTTGTTGACACTTCCACTCTGGATAATACAGCCTCAAAGTGGACTTTCCTAGCTTGCTAAAGCTAAGACTGTTAAGTTGTATATGCCCATTCTGAACTTTCAATGCACTCTTAAGAGCTGTGCCTCAGCCAGTTTTAAAGGTGGTCACTGTAACAATCAAGTTTATAGTTAAAGTTACCAGTGTTACACTGTAAAACAGAGACAACATGCTTTCAGCAGATAAGCCGTTGTCTTCAGTCTAATGTCATACTATTACCAACAACCTGTCTTATACAAAGTTAACTTTAATTTAAATATAAAAAATCTCAGGGACATATTACTTCGACTTCCTGTATAGAGTCTCTCTGCAAAACACTGGTGTAGATCCTGCTGTGACTGGCGGAGGCTGCGCAGCCATCGGCGACTATCAGAGCCAAGTTTCGCTGATTATAACAGTTTATAAAACATCCAGCACAGATTAATCGGCCAAACTGATCAATCGGTTGACCTCCAATTTATGAGCTGAATGCAAAATCTTACAACCCCAATTCCAAAATACAGTAAGTGGGATATTATGTAAATTGTCAATAACAAAATGCAATGATTTGCAAACCCTTTTTAACCTAAATGTAATTGAAAACAGTATAGAGACAAGATATATAATGTTCAACCTGATAAACTCTATTGTTTTTTATAAATATATGCCCATTCTGAATTTGATGCCTGCAACACTTGGGATCGAAGATCACAAGCATTCAATTAGTTTTTTGTCCTTGACCCTTACTTGCAGAGATTTCTCCAGATTCTCTAAATCTTTTGATGACATCATGGGCTGTAGATGGTGAAATCCCCAAATTCCTTGCAATTGCTCCTTGAGAAAAGTTGTTCTTAAACTGTTAAGACTATTTGCCCATGCAGTTTTTCACAAAGTGGTGAACCTCAACTCATCCTTGCTTATGAAGGACGGAGCTTTTGAGGATGCCCCCTTCATACTCAATCATGATACTGTCACCAATTAACCTCTTTCGTGGAATGTTAAAATCAGGTGTTTTTGAGCATTCCCCAACTTTTCCAGTCTTTTTGCCCCAGTCCCAACTTGTTTGAAATGTGTTGCTGGCATAAAATTCAGAATAAGCATATATTTACAAAAACCAATGAAGTTGAGATACAACATTAAATATATCGTCTTTGTACTGTTTTCATTTGAATTGAATGTTAAAAAGGATTAGGAAATTATCACATTGTGTTTTATTAATGTTTTACAGAGCATCCCAACTTTTTGGAATTGGGGTTGTACACCATGTACTTGTTTGTGCACAAGACCATTGTAGAGTACAACTGGAATCACACATTTTTGCCCTGATCAAGAGCAAGGTTTTACTGAACCAGACAGCTTTATTCCAGGTACTGGCAAGAATGCAACACATTGTGTGCTGATATTTGTTTTAGTACTAAAGTAGCCTAAAACCCCAAGACACTTGCAGCGCACAATGACAGGACAGGTGATTTTTTGCAATAGCCTGATCTTTCAATTTCATAGAGCAACTGCTTCTCTGACATTTCAATGAGGATTCCTGTATTGGGCCTAGTCATCATTCACTCTTGTGGTTGCCAGTTCAAAATGTTCAGTTGTTCCACAGTCTCAAACCAAATACACCCCTTGCCAGCAATTACTTCACATGTATGAAAATCTAATTATTGAATGCACTCATTTATGCAGCAACATGCATATACCGACACAGGTAAAGGTGCTGTTGTAAGGGAAAGGTAACAATTTTACTTGTCATTGGGTGAACATGGTTGAAAGTGGTCAACCCTTGTGTTACAGCAACATGAATGCTATTCCCACACTCCGAAATCTTGCTCTCTCAGGTACACGAGCTTTGAGCAAGAAAATTTTGCCTCTTTGTGATCACAGCCTCAGCTTTCCAGTAAATATCAACTGCAAAGATTTTAAAAAAATAACAAAATAAAAAACACTCTAAGCTTTTCAAATGAGAGCTACAGAGAAAATGAATCTTAAAAAAGGATAAGGCTGGAGTTATTGTCTTTCTGATAATACAAGTACAACCATCAATAAGTTTATCCTGCTGACTGGTATGAGCTGTGTAGTTACAGCCTGATATTGCTAACACTGTGGCATAGAACTGTCTTGTTTTCCCAGAAAAAAAATACAAACAAGAGCCATACTACTGTGGCTACATGTTCCTTCAGTGAGAATAAAATAAACAGTGTTTATTCCGTGTCCGATTCTGTATATAAGTAGATGATAAGCACTGGTAACCAGTTGTACAGTTAGGTCCATAAGTATTTGGACAGTGACACAATTTTTGTAATTTTGACTCTGTACACTGCCACAATGGATTTGAAATGAAACAATCAGGATGTGGTTGAAGTGTAGACTTTCAGCTTTAATTCA
>JBBPCS010003982.1:0-11741 GCA_037974645.1 Hollardia meadi
GTGTGTGTGTGTGTGTGTGTGTGTGTGTGTGTGTGTGTGTGTGTGTGTGTGTGTGTGTGTGTGTGTGTGTATTTGTTCCGACAGGGAATGTGAAACAAAGAGAGACCTGTCCACATCATCACAACAATGCATCAAGTGACCTGGTAATCCTCCATCTGGAGGCCTGTACAGAGAGGCAGGCTAAGAAAGGAAGAGGGAAGTCTAGACAACAGCCCTCCACCCTTCCTGTCATCCATCTCTCCGATTAAGAATCTGCTTCATAACAGGACACTTCATTATTACTATGAACTATTGTTTGTTCATATATATATTTTTTTAAGGATTGGATTTCTGCTACTTTAAGTCTGAAATCTGATGTGACACATTCCTTTTTTTCCCGTTCCTTCTTCTCTTTGTTGAGTGAAATCATGTTTTATTCAACTGCAAGGCTTGACCCTGCATTTCATAACAAGTCGATACAGCAACAAACTTTATGTATTCTGCGACTGTCAAACCTCAAGTAGCTTACACAAGAGGCGATAACACCGGCAAAGGAGTCGTAAAAACAACAGAGGAGAGCAGACCTTTTTTGCAGCCTGAATTTCTAAATGGACTTGTATTGACTTAATTTTTTAAACCAATAATGGTTCCAAACAAGAAGAAAGAAGAAAAATTATCACCAGTGTGTCTCACTCTCTTTTTCCAGCAGTACATGTAGTACCTGTCTTCCTTTTCCACCTCATTTAAACACATTTTCAGACAGCGAGACATGTTTCAAACATCTGCTTACAAACGTCAATCCTGTCTGCCTCATCTGACTGTATTTGATCTGACCTGAAAAAAAAAAGAAAAGAAATTGCAATAAGACCTAAACAAGGAAAGCAGCACCAGTGATGAACAATAAAGTAACCACAATAAACACAGTAGAAAATACAACTCGATCACAAAGAGCTACTTCCAAAAAATCACTGCTGCAAATAAGCATCCCGCTTAGTGCCACCTCTGCACTGCATCTCTTCTGCACCGTTGTGTCCTCTCAACTGCCTCTTCTGAATGACTGACAAAGGAGAAAATAAAGCCTACAGATAGTTCCTCTTGGGACAATGGTCAGAATACGTTGGCAGCGAACAACAAAGTGTCCAACTTCCTCTGTGTTGGCATCAGTGAGCCAGACCCACATCAGGACACGTGACCCCTGGAGGAGAAATCATGTGTGTCTGACAGACCACAACACAACCCTAACTGGACCACATGTCCTGGTATCTGGGTCAAAGGTCGGCTGCTGGGCAGTGAGAAGAAGGGGAAAAGCTAGAAATAGACCGTGTGTGGATACAGTATAACTGGAAAACACTGGCCTTAATAAGAAGCCTACAGCCATGTTTGCAGCTCTGTGAGGCTAACATGCTCACAGTGACAATGCTAACATACTGATGTTTAGCAGGTATAATGTTTACTATGTTCACCATATTTGTTTAGCTTGTTAGCATGCTAACATACGCTAATTACAGCTAAACACAAGGTGCAACTGAGGCTGAGTTTATTAGCTTTGCAGGTATTTGGTCATAAAACCTGACGAGGCAGGCACTGTGTGAAAAGTAAAGGGATTACTGAAGTTATCACAGTTCATCCTGAGGGAAACATGAATGTGTGTATCAAACTTCACAGCAATTATATAACCAGAGCTATTTGGATTCATCATCATGAGACCAAGCATGTTTGATTTAAATTTCATGCAAACCACCCAATAGTTCTTAAGATATTTATTTCAGTCTGGGCCAAAGTGGTGGCCTGACCCACAGCCACCTCACATGCATGGCTCAAAACATCAATCAACTTGGCTTTGCATTATGTTTTTTAAGGTGAACAGTACACGCTGAGTAATGAACGGTGAACAACTCATCACCATCATTCATTAATTAAAGACTTGACGATTACCTCCTCCAGCTGAGCAAACACTCATTACACTGCAGGTGAATAAAAAACGAGTCGACTCCTCTATTTATGATGTGTTATTGAGAAGTCCTGACCAAAGAAAAAAATGTGTGAGCAGAACACATCAGACAGCGTGACGAGGCCGCAGCTAGTTCACCAACTGTGTGTGTGTGTGTGTGTGTGTGTGTGTGTGTATTGACCCAGTGCAGCTGTGCAGTATGGGACCTCTGCCAAGCCCCTAACAGACAATTACCCACTGTGTGTGTGTGTGTGTGTGTGTGTGTGTGTGTGTGGTTCACCAAACACAAGAGTGTACATCACTAAAGCTGTCTGTCTGCTACTAGATGTGACCAGACTTTAACATGGTGAGCAGCTGCAGAGAGCGAGCCCACTTAAAGGGGCAGTCACACATTTTCTCGTCCCTCATTAAACAACTGCTTTGTGTTGTGAGAAAAAACATGTCCAGCTTTAGAGAATATAAATATTGACTGAGCTCCGAAGAGAGCTTATTTTAACAGTTCATTCTTCTTCTTTTTTTTTACTATATTCTAATGTTATAATTGAAAAAAAGTCTTAACTTCTTGAAACCCTGGGTGACACCTTCAAATAGTTTGTTTTCTCCAAACAAGAAGCTCAGTTGCTCATAGATTTGTTAAACTTCTTAAATATCATGATTTGACACGTCGTCAGAGTAAACTGAACATTTTTGCGGTTCGAACAACAAGCTATGGAAACAGATTACCTTGGGCTGCAGATCTGAAATCTGCTACTAACACAGCATTCCTCTTTGTGATGAAGAGCAAGACGAAGAAGGCACCACAGAGGCTAAAAATCTTCTCTGCAGTGGTTTTGTTTGTGTTTTATGTACAATAAGTTATCGCTGTTAAAATGCTACAATAAATGCCTTTGAGTGCCTTCAGCTACATCAGTATATAAACAGCCCTCGTTGCAGGACTGTGGCTTCTCAACTATAAAGCATGGAGTCATATTCCAGACGTGTCTGTTAACGGTCAACATCATGAGGTAAGACTGAGGCTGCGCCAGCTGCACAGGCGGGGGAGGGAGGGGTGTGGTCAATCATTTCCCTGGCACACCACACCGGGTTTCCATGCCCACCTTGCCTTAATACAGCATACAACCTCTGGATAAACACGCACTTCAGCGCTATAAATGCACCAGCTCCACACACACACACACACACATATAAATACACACACACAGGAAAGCCCCTCTAGTTGCAGCCAGCTATGTAATCCAGAGGCCAGGGACTCCCCCCTCCTCCCCCCAAAGAGGTAGAGCATCTACCACGTGTGTGTTCATAGATGTGTGTGTGTGATTGTTACAATTAGACAAAGAGAGCACCTCAGTGTGCATTGTGCGATTAATAACTGTACAGTGAAGTCACTGAAGCTTAACGTGTTTCAGGAATTGTGTGTGTGTGCATGTCCACAGAGTAATCAGGACTCTACAGCTGCTTCCTGCTCGGCCCAGGTGCTCAATCAGACCCCATCAGACCTCCCTCTCTCTCTCTCTCTGTCTCTCTCTCTCTCTGCATGGTCTGGCCATCAGCACATAACATTAGGAAGTGTATGAAATCTGAAGGGCATCACCATTCTGCACCAGGATTACAATCTACAGAGAGACTTTACATTGGAGGCAAGGTAGATTAGAGCTTAAAGGTTCTGTCCTGTAGCCTAAAAATACACTTTTTCTATTATACCACCAGGGGGCAGCAGCTAGCCCGGCTCTGTCCAACACTAACAAAATTGACGACCATTAGCTCTAAAGCTCACTAATTAAGGGTATGCACAATAAGGATGTTTTTCAGCCAATACCCACGACCAATAATTAACTTCTACTCGTGGCCGACACCGAAAAAGATAACCGATGTTTTCACATTTTTAGATTTTACAAATAAGTACATAACCTGTAGTTTATGCACACTCGAGAGTAAGAAAGGCTAACATGTACATGTATCGTAAATTGCAATCATGTCGTCTCCCTCTGAAACTGTAAAAAACGTCACACAGGTAACAACATGTTTGGCTCTCTGCGTGGCTCTGCTCAGGTGATGTCATGAGCTTGACAAGAGCGTGCTGAGCTTCTTCTTCTCCTCCTCTTCCTTCTTTGTGTTTATTGGCAGATTGCAAGCCAACTTTAAAGGTGCATACCACCACCTACTGCATCAGAGTGCATGGATGTGCTTGTTAATTCAACTAAAGCAGTCTGGCTTCATAATATCGACGATCGCCTATAGTTCAAGGACAGTAAACTGTCTTTGACACTCTTTGCTTCTGTTTGGGACAACATGTGTCAGTACCTCTCATAATATCATACATTATCTAAAAAGAAAAATGTTGCAAAACAAAAAAACATGTCACAAAACCATATTAAATCCAAATGTGCTAAAAAGAAAAACAACAACTAACAAATTACCCAACACACCCAGAGATATTAAATGGCAAACTACCAAGATATAAACAATATGACAAAATCTCTTCAGGGTAAAAAACGGTTTATCCTTGCCAAGAATATATTTTATCACCCACTCCTACTGCACACTTGTGGATCAGTTGGGGCACATTTGTTGTGAAGAAAGCAATGTTTGTTGACGGCAGAGACAGGAAGAGAAATAACAAGACATTCCATATTGTTTTGAATAACTTGTACTGCTCTACACGAAGCCGTCTGAAACAGGTGTGACTCCACTGAAAAGACAAAAAAATTCAAGGGGAAAATTAAAAAAAGAAAATGAATTTCAAGTGTTCAAGCTGTAATTCTTTTTCATGTCCTTTTATCTCCGTGTGGAATGAAGGTTTCATGCAAAAACCACTAAACAGTTGCAAAACATCAATATATTCTCTATATTTGATCTATTATTTACCACCACCAGCCTTCGCGAGTTACTCTGTGTGAGAGGATCATCATGAGATCTAGGTTAGTCCCTCTGAGATCGAGACCCTTTGGCACGCTGTCGTAAATGCCAAGTATGAGCGGTTAATTTTACGATTTTCATTCCACTCGGGGAAAAAGAAAACCTTGAAGGTTTAGTATTATTTAGTTTTTAAATGGTTTTGAGCTCAAACACACTTCTAATACACGCCTATTTGAGGAGAAATTGGAACAGTCGTATTTATGTAAAAGTATGAATATTGCGATTATTGTGGCGAAAAATACTCCTGTAAAATAATCAAAGGGAGTAAATTGTGCCAATATATTGCGGATGACGCAATCAGTCAAATACTGAAAATATTCAACATAAGATTTTAAGAAATTCGTGAAAGAAGCAAAAAAAATCACTAGCTATCACTATGGATAGAAGACTATCAGCCTGGCTGATTATTAAATGCGATATTAATTCATTTGTCTGATTATTGGAATTACTTTTTTTTTTGACGGATTGTTGATCAAATAAATCAATTTTAAAAAATCAATTGTCAATTGTAAAGTAAAGTAAAAAGAAAATTGCACTTCACATTCCAACACTGGTTATGCACCATTTTGACACTAAGATATACCTTTTTACTGCAAATGTATAATGGTTCCAAATATCAGCAATCTGCCTCCTTGATTACCAATAATCGGTATCTGCTCAGAAAAAACAATATCAGTCGATCTCCAGCTATTGCTGTTGACATTCGCTGAAGGCGTCAGTGAAGCTGGCGCTAATGAACAAGATATTTGGGCTAATTCTTGTCTTCATCCAAGTTCAACATATTTTTTGGCTGATGATTGACATCTATTAGCTTCTAAACAATCTACATACATTTACCTGAGAATACAGCTTCTGTACTGTAATGTGAGGGGAAATATCTGCTGTAATATCCCATAAACTCTTAATGCCTGAGTGATGAACCAGCACTCAGGTGATACCTGTCCACTGCACCAGCTTCTGCCATTAAACTGGGGGACTTAGTTTAAAATGCATGTAATATATGAAAAAGCAATAACTCTTAAGCACTCGAGCAGACTAAAAATTTTATATTTACATTAAATATACAAGAGGCAGAGAGACATAGAGGGATAAATTCCAACATAAAAAGGTCCCTTTAAGATGATTCATATTCACAGTAGTAACCATAACATGTTATTTTTTTTGCCAGCAAAATGTAAATATCAAATCTATTATAACCACAGTTTCTTACAAGCTGCTCTTAAAAGGCCTGAAGTGACTCTTACGTCATTTCCAAACTTCCCAGAAGTTCTTGGGCGACAGGTGGTACAACAGCATGGCTGATGTAATTTCCCAAAGCTCCCATTTCCTGTAAGTGCAGCTGACTATAGGGCGTGAATCAGAGGACGACACTACACCTGAGAAACCTCTGACATCACTGCTGAAGTCTGTGTGCGCAGGTGTGTTAACAGAGAGAGGGATTAAAGTGAGTCTGGACTGCTTTAGTCAAAATTAGCCATAAAGATTTTAATCTTGCAAGCAAATGAAGAAATCAATTGTGATCACAAGTGAATTATTTGTTGAAAACTAAATAGATTGTCTGAATTCCCCCCCCTTTTTTTTTTATTTTAAATAGCCAATTTCCAAACTTTATTTTCATCAGACCCTAAAATTCAAGATATGAAATTCAGATATGAGCAAATGTTTATGGGATTATCTGCTCCCATATTTAAGGGCTGCAGTGTATTTAGTATAAATATATAATTTTTAACTAAATCTGTAATTCAGACTTTGCTTTTATAACATTGTGTCCATTTCACTAGTAATGAGTCATGCCCAGCAGGAGGTGGCAGTACATCGGGGTATTACATAACATTCTCAGCTCTGATCTCAGCTCTGTTATAGCTGCCTGGAAAAACCACTGATTTGACTGCACCTCTGCGCTACATCATCATCTGTCTAACCAACTGGAGTTCATCAGTGAGTCATATAAACACTAATGGGCGAGGTGGTATGGATTAAAGCTGCTCTGGGCCAGATTTTTATATAAACCTCCCCCCCAACCCCGTCTCATTAAATCTCCTTAAAGTGGGGTTTCGAGTTGAAGAGGTAACTCTAATTTAGATGTTGGAAGTTAAATCCTGGTGTCAGGTCTGGGTATTTATCTGTGAAAAGACATGAATCAACCAAAAGAAAGAAATCTAAACGGCCCTCTAACAGCAGTGACTGCTTTAGAGAAAGCTGGCCTCAACAACACCAAATCATTTCCTCTCTTGTCCTTTTAATAAAAAGCATTAAAACCACGAACGATGCAGCTCTGACTGAAATATATCCAGCCTCAGATGAAACAGCAATGAAGAAGTGCAAATAAATAATCACTATGAGAAAAGTCCATCAGTGCTCCCTGATGTAAGAAGTGTAACATTATGTTGACTTGGATGTAACCAGGCTGGTCAGAGACTGTTATGCCCACATCTTCACAGAGATCTGAAGAGTTCAATACTTTATACAGTATGTGTGTGAAGTAGAAAATCACAAAAAAAACAACAACAACAAAGAATGAAATATTTGTTGCTGTTCACCTGACGTTTTCTCAACATTAGAGCGGAGTCAAACTGAAACCACTCTTCTCTGAAACACATTTCCAGAGCGCTGCCTCTTCTCATGAGTCAGCAGCATTCAACAGATATGGCAAAGTCGCTGTTGTTGCACTCAGAATGTGCAGATTTCGGAAAACAACATTTTAAGTTTACCTACTGCTAAAATGGTCAAAAATTACCCAAAGAGCCTAAAAAAAATTGAAGTTTTTCAACTGAAAAGTCTGATGTTATTGTTGCTGCCGGTTCCAGGGCATTTCTCTGTGTGCCACCTGCCCTTTGACCTCTGACCCTTTTTTGCAAGACAAAAGAAAATGTGCTTTTTTGCGAGTGGAGCTCCACAGTGAAAAGCAGTGTTGCCTTTCGCAGCTCCTACAAAGTCCCTCTGAGTCTGGAAGTCAAACGGTAAAACATTATCTGCCGACTGGATGCTGCTTTGACATTCAGCTGCCACGCTGACTGACTGCTACCTGCCTGACAAAACACACACACACATCCAGTGTGTGTGTGTGTGACTAGCGTAGGATCAGCAGGATTTAACTAACTCTGACAACTGGGTCACATGCTAACACACACACACCCACACATACAGTATTACCACAGCTTTGACCTACATATCAACATATCAGAGGCTAATAGTTTAACCTTGTTGTGTATAATGAAACATGTCAGATCGCACTCTCTCTTCACTGACACACACACACACACACACAGAGACCACAGTCCACATACAGGACGTGACATATAGGGAAGCAGGGGGCGGGGTTGGAGTGATGAGTGGTCACTTCCTGTTTACCTTATTACCATCACTGCTCCTGTCTTCCACTCTCACAACTGCTCTGAACAGATCCGCCTTCACTTGTGTTCAACGGCCATCACAAGCACATTTTCCATATTTTCATTTAGACTTCACTGTGATGACTCACTGTGAAGGTGAAGGCCAGACATTATGATTTGACTTTGAAGCTGCGGTCAATGATTGGATACAATCTTTCTTCATGCTGTGGACAATAGAAACTGTAATGTTACAACTTGTTCCTTTTATTTTCAAATCCAAAATTAACGGTGCACCCATCCAACTTTTTCTTTCCTTCTTCTGTTAGGCTGCCACAAATGATTATGTTCAGTATCGATTTCAATGCCAATGATTTTCACGATTAATTGATTATTTGTTTTGTTTATAAAAAAAATGAATCTTTTCACAATTACCCAGAGCCCAAAGTGAAGTCCAACCAACACTCCAAAACCCCAAAACTCTTCATTTATCATAATTGAGAAAGAAAAGCAGCAAATCCTGACATTTAAGGAGCTGGAACCAGCAAATGTTTAACATTACGACAGCTCGAATATCAAGACAGTTGGCAACTAATTTTCTTTCAATTGACTAATCGATTAATCGACTAATCGTGGCCGCTTTATCGACAGTGACAAACAGATTTACAGACCTAATGATTTCCTGTAGATTGGACATATGACGGCCGATACCCAGTTTGCATAATAAGGCCAGTTATCAGCTTTGATACCAATATGCTATATTGGATTGGTGCCTGCATACCTATTAGTAGCATACCTAGTTTGAAAGCTTCTCGCATGCAGGAGTGCAATGCACTTTTCATCATACATGAAAAAGCAAACAAGCGATCAAAGGAGACCAATCGACTTACAAAAACGTAATCTGATCTGCAAGACAACGGTGGATTACGACTGAAGCTGAGTTTGAACCTCAATGCTTTAATGGTACAAACCAAAACGTGTCCACAGCCTTCTGAATCTGACACTTGAGAATATTTCATTTAATCACACTTCTTCAGCTGTAATTATTAGTGTCAATAACACCCCCCCCCCCAAAAAAAAAAACCAACAACAACAAAATCTACATATTTGTGTCACTTTCCTTCAGGTCAGAGTTACATAACCCAGCCTGACAAGATAAAGTATGACGGCGTCACAGAGCAGTGGCTTTAGGTCCATAAATGTTTTCTAGCCTAATGGACCAATTCCCTCCTCGTTTGTCATCCACTCACTTCTGATTCATATCTCGGAAACGAGAACATCACAAACTCACTGCTGCCAGTCCAGTTCCTTTAAATGCACAGGAGGAGAAACAATACTCACTTAAAAGAATGAGTACCTAAAAGCCTGCAGCATGTCGCTGTATGTGTGTGTGTGAGAGAGAGAGGTGTCTGAAGGATGAGGCAGGCAGGCGGGTAGTCAATCACATAACACTGCACTATCATACTCACTCATAAACTCGCTCCCACACACACACACTCGCCCTCAATCATGCCACCACTCTGGCAGGGCGTTTCCCTGCCTTCAGCACAGCGTCTGCAGAGAAAAAAAGCACCGACTGTAGCTTTAATTTAATTTCGTACTACAGAACATGCATTAATCTGCCGCACCAGGAGTACACACACTAATCTGCTCTGCCAAAAGGCCATCCACACCAGCCTTACATCTGGATTAAAGGGGTTTAAAACAGTAATCTATCATGGATGATTTCTTGTATTCAGCTACTGTTTGATATGTGACTTAATTGACACGCAGCAGGTGAAACCCAGTGTGAAGCTGCAGACAAAAGCTTGCAAGGTCATAGTTAATGAAACTCCTCGAGGCAACATCACATTTTCAAAATTACCTTCATCCTCTACTGACATTTGAACTGCTATTTGTATTGGATTATCTTCTAATTCCTTTTTCCTATTTTTTTAGTCTACAAAATGTTAAAGAAAAAGGGTAATTTTGTCTGACCAGCAGTCTAAAACCTAAAGACCTACAGGTTAAAATGATATGAAATAGAGGAAATCAGCTGCTAACCGTTAAATTAAGGAGAACGAGACTTTCTGCTAAATTACCAATGATTAAAACGAAGAGTATATCTCACAGGTCTGACAGCAGCAACAAAAACAACCTCATGCTTTATCATGCAAAGACGTTGGTTACCTTCATGGTTGGATACCAAACACGCGGCGAAGAAGTAAAATTTTGAAATTTGGTCTGACATATGAGAAAACTTCTTGATTTCTACATTTTATGACATGTGTATCTACATATATGCAAATACGTACATTATGGATGCAACTAATTCATATTTTCCTCATCAATCAATCTACTAATCTTGCTAATCGATCGTTTCAATGTGCCCGCAGCTCATGGCGACATCTTCAAACATCAAAAGTCCAAACTCAAAAGATATTCAGTGTACTATCATGTATGTCAACAAAAAGCACCAGATCTTCACATGTGAGGAGCTGGAACAAGCACATTGTTGACTTAAACCATTAATCGATTATCAAACTTATTGATGATTCTGAGCATCAAAACGGGCACACAGCGCTGATGTTAGCTACCTGAAGGCAGGTACATTAGTGCGGGCCCCTCCCATCACTTTATCTAAGTCCCACAACACCTTCAAAATACTATTTATGACAAAGAGTGGAGCTGATGGGCTCTCTGCTGGTGTAACATCAGTCACCCATGAGTAAGAGGCTAGCAGGCTAATCACAGTGATGCACTCTTCCTGCCTGTCTGAGCTGCTTCCATGTGGTTTGACAAACAACCTGGGGAACAAGAGGCTGGATTTTGCCTCTTGGTGAAGTATCTCTTTAATAGCCTTCTGAGTCTGAAGGCTTAGATGGAGGACAGGTTGGAGAGCAGGACCTGAGGTCAGGCAGAAAATAGTTCAAAAAGATACACGTGTGTGTGTGCGAGATCATGAGTGCGGAAGTGTGTGTGTGTGTGTATGTGTGTGTGCTGTCTCAAGGCTGCCTCGCCAGGAATAAGCGATGAAGAGGAGCTGGAATGACCCCGTTTTCTAGAAGTCTCTGAAGCAGACCTGTGTGGATGGAAGACGAGGGATGTTACATAAGATCTACTCCCAGCAGACACTA
The DNA here is from genome assembly GCA_037974645.1 of Hollardia meadi. Taxonomy (NCBI): domain Eukaryota; kingdom Metazoa; phylum Chordata; class Actinopteri; order Tetraodontiformes; family Triacanthodidae; genus Hollardia; species Hollardia meadi. Next base: position 11,292 of record JBBPCS010003982.1, read on the forward strand.
ACATATACAGCATAACAGCCACTGTCACAGTCACAGAGAGACTGACTGACGGTGCAGACTTACTGCATGCCCTACTGGTGACAGCATTCATGCATAAGATGAGATAAACCAGAGAAAGGATGCTCCCGTGGGTCCAGCAGGCGGCAGCCAGTTAGCAACCTCTCAGGCTTTCAACTCTGCTGGATCCAGTCAACGAGCCAGACCATCCCTGGAACACCGGGCTGAACGAGGCGGAGGCCGACTGCGAAAGGGCAAAAATCAATTTGATAGCTTGAGTTTCTATGCCAGGGGCCACACAAGAGCCCGACAGACAGAGGAGCGACTGATTCAATTTACCTAAAAAGCCCAGCTGTTACTTAGAAAGACAGACGGGGAGAGTGAGTGTGTGTGTGTGTGTGTGTGTGTGTGTGTGTGTGTGTGTGTGTGTGTGTGTGTGTGTGTGTGTGTGTG
>JBBPCS010003983.1:0-36578 GCA_037974645.1 Hollardia meadi
AGATAAGTCCCTCGTCTGATGCCATTAAAAGGTCATTTGTAACTTTAACCAATGCAGTCTCTGTGCTATGATGCGTTAAACTCACAACCCAGTTTCCCGGAGTCAGACTGCAAACTTAAGAGTTGATGCTGCAACGTTGTTAGAGTTCAAACCAAAGTTGCGCAGATCTCATTGGAGATATTGTCTCGCCTTCCTCCTTCTCCTCCTCCTGCTCTCACTCTTCCTCTCTGCTCTCCATGCCGCTCCATTTTACCCCAACACAGCAGAGGTCACCTGAGGCCTCTTTCATGAGGTGTTTCGCTAATTGAGTTTGAACTGGTGAGAAGTGAGACCAATTGCCAAAACAGCTCGTGGCATTTTGAAGGTCAGTGTTTTCCAGGTGAACAAAGTGAGCAAAATGAAGTGATTTGGAATTAATATTTGAGTCAAAGCAATGGATTTATGCTGATAGTTTAGCAGCCTGGAGTTTTGTTTTTAACATACAGTATGTACTTTGAGTTTTCAGAATTGTGTGCATTGAGAAAAACTGTAATGGAACAATTATTATGTGAGGTGGAAAAACTGATGTTTTACCAGTATTGAGTGTAACTCTGTGGCCTACATTTACTCACGACACCCTTCTCTGTTGTTCTGGTGAACGTGTCTGCACAGAATGATAATTCCAGTTTTTATCGCCCGCCTCTTGTTTGTTTTCTCCAACCACATCGGCGTGTGATCTGTCACATGCCAGTACAAATTGAAAATGTCAACTGCCATGTAAATGCACTCTGCGAGGAATATTCCAGCATCTGAATACACCACGTGGACATTTTCCCCAAAATGTGCTTTCTACGTGTACTTGAAGCCAATGTGGAAAACATAACCACAGCCGCAGACCTAACGTTTAGGACTGATATATGGCAAAACAATGCAGATTTGGCCACCAACATTAAAATGCTGCTGTTCATCAGCCAGCTGTTTTCATATTATTTGAAGAAGTGATTGTAGAACAAATACTTTTATCGATTGAAAGAAAAAGTGAAGAAAATGCCCCCCCTAAAATTTTTCACCAATAAGCAGTGCTGTCCCCTTGATTACACTGGGGCCAGCTGCAGGTTTAACCTTTGAAATTGTTGCCTTTGAGTCGTGTATCTTTCAATCTGCTCTTCATCCCTTCCAGAGTAAATGACTTTCGTTGTTGCTGTGTGCAGTCTATCTGGACATCATCTGAAGAGTGGCTATGACAAGCTAGCCTTCCAAACAACAACAAGCAGAAATCAATAACCTCCTTGCCCTGCTCATCCCACTGCTGACCAGCTCGTGTGTGTGTGTGTGTCCAGAATCTCTAAGAACAAACAGTATTTGACCAGAGAGGTCTCATTGTGTTGCCTCTTCACCACTATTTCTTTCTCTCACTTGGCCTTGGCAGAATTATAAAAAGCCTACTATATGATTCTATGCAGTGCGGGATTTATGAAGGTACCACAGACTCTTGAGGGAGTAGTTTTGATCTTTTTATGGTTACCTAACCAGAGAGAAATCGATTATTTATAGAGCAGTGTGGAAAGATATCTTTACATACTCATACCATGATGGATTTGTCACAGGAATTTTGCATTTCAAACCATTTGTTTTTTGTTCATTTTATAAAGCTGCAGCTGGAGTTAGTGGTGATGCTGTCAGTGTGTGATGTTTTATACTACAAGAGAAAGGCCAAGGGAGGCAAGAGGAATGTTTTATTGTAACCTTAGGTCTGTGGGCAGAGGTAGAGTTCATCTGCATCTCCTAACCTGGCCAGTAGGGACCAGTATCTCTATGATCACCCAGTATCAGCTTTAGAAATAGACACTGTGGCATAAATGGGCGCACTGTGCTGGTACAAAGAGGATTATATGCAGAACTTTCGCCCTGTTTGACACAGGTTTTACCCTAACAGTAGGCTTATGGGTGATATAGGTCAGCGTTTACATCCTCTGTTGTGAAATGAGAGATGGCATCAGTTGCTTAAAGTTTATTTAATTCCTGATTAGATAAACAGATCGGCAGAGCTAGTAAGCTAAAATATTGTTTGCACACGTCACAGAATCAGAATCCTGACTTTAATCTCAGAATTCTGACTTTAATCTCAGAATTCTGACTTTAATCTCAGAATTCTGACTCTAATCTCAGAATTCTGACTTTTTTCTCAGGATTCTGACTTTAAACTCAGAATTCTGACTTATTTTTTCTAAAGTCAGAATAAAAACTTTAAAATTCTGACTTTTTTTCTAAAGTCAGAATTCTGAGAAAATTCAGAACTCAATTTTTTTTTCACACATAGCCCTAACTCAAATAAATTTTTTTCACATGTGGCATTAATCATCTTCCGTATAAAAGCAAGTGCGTTGTGAGGAAATATGAGCCTGAATAAAAATAAAATTTGGATTCATAATGGCAATGGTCAAATCCTGACATAACCCAGTTTACTTTTCTCCTATTTAAAAAAAAATTATTATTATTATTATTATTATTATTATTCATTTATTTGTGAAAGTGGTACTCAGGGAAATATTTAAAGTGGGCCTTAAGTAACAAAAGTTTAAAAAGCCCTACATTCAATTCTAGCTGGACTTCTATATTTAAAGTGTATTATTATTATTATTATTATCTTTTAATTTTACGACACATGCATTTTCATTTTATGTTATTGGATGTTTTATTCTACCATTGTGAACCATGCCAAAAAATATATATTCTGACTCTGAAATACACAAACATACACTTACTGGAAACCACTCACACAGAGTCACAAAGAGTCACTCTTTCTCTGTCGTACAAAAACACACACACACACACACACAGACACCAAGATGTACAGACACATAGGTGAGTGAAATGGAGTTTCTCCAGCAATTTTCTCCTTTTATTTGGGAGGACGAACAAAAGAGAACAGCAGTTCTTCTCCAAGCTTCAGTTTTTTTCCACCGGTATTTACACCGTCATGGTGTGCGTGGATATTGTGTAAAATAAATTGCTATCCAACTCCAACATCCAGCCTCCATACTGTCAGTCTGCAGGGCATTATAGACTGAAGTACTGCGTTGTCTGTGAAGCGAAGCTGACATTGAGAACGGAAGCCCATGAAAAGGTTGTATGTTAAAATTGCTGTACTTCCTACTCTGAAACCTAATTAAAAATAATCATGATGCAGTCATCGTGTACCTACTGATATTAAAGTAAAATCAGGATGATCAATATCCAGGTTTAAACCAACTTCTACGTTAGACCAGCTGGTGAATATCAAACTAACCTTATAGTCGCGGGGATGAAAGTAATTACATTTACTCTCATTACTGTAAATAAGTCGTTTTTTGTGTACTTGTACTTTTTGAGTATTTTTTAAATCAGTAATTGTACTTTTAGCCTACTTGTAGTACTTTTTTATAACAAGTGTACTTCACTACATTTCAAGGTGAATGCCTAAAAACAATAATTCCCTAAAATTAAAGATGACGTCATTATAGGTCAAGGTTTTGCATTATTGTACCTCGGCGTCGCATCTACCCCAATCAGTCAATCAATCACTGATTTACTGCGCCATCCAGCGAGCACGCTCAGTGACACAAATCAAACACACCCCGTTACGTGCTATGTTACGTGATTGACAGGTGACACGCTGGTTTGGCTAAACGCTTAAAGGACTGGCTGAAATGGACTGGTTATAGTGGGACAGTGGACTGGATATTATATGCCCTGAGAATGGTCAAGCAAAGAAGTTGAACGAAGAGCAGATTGAGGGTGGACGAGGCTCACAGATTGACGTTCAGACAGGTGAGCACATCCACTAGTAACGTAGCGTTGTGTGTGTGTGTGTGCGTGTGCGCGCGCGCGCGCGTGCTACGCGGTGTGTAAAACTGTGCAGCGCTCTTTGCAGCACTATGGCAGGTATTTCATTTGTGTATGTTGCTTTTTGCTCCCACCGCGGTGTCCGCAGATGGTTTTATTTGTTCGTGGTCGTTTGTTTAATTGTCTCAGACTTGTAGCTTTTGGGATTAAATGTAGTGAGGCTAAACAGAGCAAGGCTGTTGTTTATTTGCAGTTGATAATCAGTGGTATGGACAGGCTGCAAAATCTGTCTAAACACAATTGAGTTTATTATGTCGGTTTGGACGCTCGTTGTTGTTCAAATTGTGTTGTTGGATACTCAGATTACATTTTAACAGAGTTACTTTTTACTTGTATCTCAGTAGATTTTTAGTCTAAGAGCCTACTTTTACTACTACTTGAGTAAAATCTGTGTAAAGAAGCCTAACAGTACTTTTACTTGAGAGTGCCTGCACTCCTTTGCTTTACACAGACACTCCCACCTGAATATTAAGCGATTGAGCTATTTTCCTTAATTTCTCCCACAACTTTCATTTCACTGCTGTAACTGTCATGAAGTTCATGCATCAAAATGTTGTAATATTGATAACATCATGAAATGATATGATATTGCACACCCCTAGCTCTGCCTATGTTTTATCTGTTTGGGTTTTTTTGTGTGTATTTTTGCTATTTTTGTTGTTATTAGAAGAAAAAAAAAATTTCTTGGGTCATTTGGATAGGCCTTAACTGTGTTTATGTGAACTTAGAAAACGCTAAACGATCAGTCCAAAAAGTGGTGGATGAATTCATTAAAAACAAACCAAAAAAAACTGCCAAATAATGAAAATAGTTTTCTTTAAATTCATCAGCTTGGTCAGACACATGCAGATTTTAGTCTGCAACATATTGTTAAATATACTTTCTGTCATGAGGCTGTTAGCTCTTTCAACCCTTTCTGAGACTCAACGTAGCACGACAGTACATATTCCTTAACCACACTCAGTGTAGTGTCTATCTCTGATCACTGATTACGATCTGAAAACTGATGGGTTGTAAACATTGAGAGACTGCATGCACAGAGTGGCATTAAAGGTGCTGTGACGATCAGATTTGTCTTCCCGCGCCTCAATTCTGGTGTCATTTGACTCATTTACTCCCATTCATTTCCACAAAGAGAGATTTCTGACTATTAAGGAGAAGCTGCAATCTGAAGACCAACATCATAGCAAAAGAGGCTGATATTGCCATATACATTCTTAAAGAAGTTCTGCTCAACATACCAGAATTCCTGAATTGCAGTGACCCTATATTGCTAGTTGTAGGAATCTAAATATACAAAGGTGCAGTATTAATATAGACATCTGTGTGGTATCTGTATTTTGTTGACAGTCAGTGTCAGTATTTGGCAGTGGCCAGTCCTTGTATGGCTCTGGGGTAGAAGCTGTTCTTAAGTGAGTCCCCGATAAGTTTGTTCGTGGAGATCAGTTGATTTAGTTCCTCCATTTTGGTGATGGATCTGGCATCAGTGAGGAAAAATGCAGGGTAGCAGTGGTTTATGTGCTTGAGTAATTAGCTTAGCCAGTAGGCTGGACCCATGCTTTTGCTTCCTGTGTCTCCTCTGCCACTGGAGCTGACAACAACCCAGGGAGAGCACGTTGTTGTGGCTGTTTCCTAGGGTATATTGTGCTCTTCGGTGCAGGAATTCACTTGTAACGACCAGGTTAGAAGAATTTAGCAGCTGTAGGTGGGAATCTCCAACACATTCTCATCCCAGGTCGTCTATACCGACATTTTGTCATGCTGTCTTCGTGTCTTATCCAAGACACTGAAGGTACCCTTTGGGGTCCGAGGCAGATGCGCTAAGCCTTTCCTTTAGCATCTCTGGGTGACGCGCAAAGACTCGCGCCCATGCATCTTGTAAACACGCACAAGGTCTGCGTAACTTCGGTTAAGTTTAGGCACAAAACTTACTTGGGTAGTGTTGGGAAATGACTGGTGACGCTTGATTTCAAACGGGACGCAAACTCCGGTCTCCTCGATGAAAGTCGTGTGTGTGGCCCTCCATTGAACCCAGACCTCCACCCCTCTTGGCACTTTCTTCGTGCTACGTCATCTGTTCAAGTCGACGCGGACGGCTTTACATTGCAGCCACATTAAACCCTTGTGCGTCTGCCTGAAGCCAAAGGGTATTCCTTGTGCGTCTGGATGAGACGCGAGGAGCCATGACAAAACATAGATATCTGATGAGCTGGGAATGAGAACGGACTGGATTCGCTGGAAGTAACTTGACGTTGACCAACAGAAATACAAAAAAAGTATAATATCAATGATCAGATTTTCAGCTTTTCAGGGAAAACAATTCTGCTTGTACTTGTACCATGTTGGAGGTGAATTCTGAGGCAGACCAAAGTGGTGGACTAATGGGGCTTTCCCATTGGGCTGAGTCAAACCATGCCACGCTGATTTGTATTTCTATTACCAGATTAAATGTGCCAGGTTGTGCCGAGTGGTGCCGGAGATGCACTGTCTCTGGAGTGGGGCCAAAGCGCACCCGACCCGCCCGACCAGCCGCTGTGCGATGTTAGAGAGATCAAGACAACAGGCTCTTACTGCAGCTCTGCAAACAGCTTACCTCCAACAGGTAAAAAAAAAAAAGACCCTTTAACAAACATGTCACATCATGATTTCACAGTGAAGTATCTGTTTTTCCTGGGTTTTAAAAATGCAAAATGAGGGAAACAATGAACTCTACATATAGGCTATTATTTAAAAAAAAACAAACACACACATAACTGCTTAGATTCATTGAAGGTTCTCGCTTACTAAAAATGCTGCATTTTTCATGCAAATCAAAGAACTTTCGTCAATATTTCATCCCTTCCTGAAGCCCCTTCTCCCACGTTGTGAAATGTCAGCTACAGACTCAGACCAAGAGTGAAAATTAAGCAGTCACACAGTGATAATTGACTCCCAGTCACCCTATATGTCTACATAGGTGTCCGTCTCACGTGATAATTGCTTCAAAGTCATATATAGCTTCATCGTGATTTTGACATTGATTTATAGAGGGTGATTTTAAGCACACGCATTCACTCCAATACACATCAGCACATAGGCGAGCAGCTGCTGTCCCCCTGTGTGATGCCATAAATGGAGGCGATAACAATGTGTCTGACACCCATTTCTCTCTAATGATCTCCAGAGGTTACAGGGCGCTCGCTCGCTCTTACCTCAATGGCTGCTCTTAGTTTTAGTTAAAGGTTTATTTTAGTTATGGGTTTTATTCTCTAGAGCAAGGCACAAACACTACCACAATTATAGGCTGTTTTTGATGTTACATGTGAGATGTATATCATTTCAACATCCACATAACGTTGTGCTGTCACTGTTTAGACAGTTACCAATTTCAACCATAAATTTAGATATTTTGCTACAAAATAAAAGACAGAAAAATGCAATATCCTGTCCATCTTGTCAAACTGACAAATCACAAAACGTACTATCTCTCGCTTACGCGATCCACATACAGATGTGATGTTTTTGGTTTAATTTGCCAACGTTTCTAGATGTCTGCCCATTGCTGTTAACCCAATATTACAGAGGTGAACAGATTTTTGTTTGCAATGCTCAAAAGATTAAAATAATTAGAATTCATCCACAGACCAAAACTTTTGAACTGTTCCTTGATAGCTTTAAAGAACGTCTGTGAGAAACCAGGACGTGTATAAAATATAAAATAGGCACCGAATTATTTTATCTGAGAGAAATGGCATGGGACCCTATATTTAAACCAAACAAAATGTCTTAAAAGTTTGGTCATCAAAGGGATTACAACGGGCCCTGTGGCGTCCGTGGTCCATGCATTAAGCCTTCCCTTTAGCGTCTCAGGCTGATGCGCGAAGGCTTGCGCCCCACGTATCTTATTCTGATGCACAAGGTCTACGTTACTTTGGTCAAGTTTAGACACAAAAACCACATGGCAAGGTTTAGGAAACGATCAGTAACCTTTGGTTTCAAATGGGACGTAAAATCCGGTCTCCTGATTGAAAGACCTCCACCCATCTTGGCACTTTCTTGCTTTGACATGTACGTCGCCCTACATCATTTGTTCAGGTCGTCTGAAACTGACACCAATGGCTTTACATTACAGGTATATTAGACTCTTGTGCGTCTGGATGAGACGTGAGGGGCCGTGACAAAACCTCGATATCTGACGAACTGGGAGTGAGAACGGCTTGTAGTTTTTGTGCCTAAACCTAACCAAACTGCAACCATTTTACAACATCAATCAAATCAAAAAGTCAGAATATGTGAAATGTTTCTCAGCAAGCTTTATTTTGGTGTCTAAATGGATGTTTGCATATTTATTATTGCTAACCTGATGGCGGAGCCCTACACGTGCAAAACTGACACTCAAAGGGCAAGTAGAGCATCGTAGTTTGCAATATATATTATATGCCTGTAATATATCTGTAATCGTATGATAAGTGCAAAAAAAGGAGGACATCAGGTGTGTGCTCCTTGGGCTGTATATATTAAAAGATTTTTAGTACTGGGAGTCAACCTTTCATGCCCCTTGAATTAAAGGACAGGGCTGGTATGCAGCTCCTAAAACGTATTTTTTTTTGACAAGAAGTTTAGAAGATGATGAGCTTCTCAAGTAAATGAGACAACTGCTTCAAGAGGAGGCAGGACTATGTTGAGTTCCAGAGAGATTCTGCAGGGACGATGATGATTTGATCCCATAAGAGATTATCACGATGCTGATGGACGCAAACATGCACCCAATGTGGTCTGCACAAACTCACTGTAGTTGTAATGTTTTGCATCACGACAAAATATAATTAGTTGGAACAGAGATTGACAGAAATGTTTTTAATGTCTGTGTATGGACAGAGGGAGACCAGAGCGAGCCCTCTTCCCAATCTTTGGTATCAACTGACCAGGTGTCACCATGATGGAAGAGTTACTGCTCAGGCTTTGACGGGGGCCCTTAAATATATGCGTAAATTAAACCAAAATCAGGTGAGAGGGGAGAAATCAAAGTCCTTGAAGTAAAGCTCTCTCCAACCGGGGCTAAGCATAACACACATGGAAACACACACACACACACACACACACACACACACACATCTGTCCTTTTAAGTGTGAAACTCCCCTTTCAGACTAGCCGCTGATAGATTACAATGATTAGATGGGTCGTCACCTCACATTAGCAGGGCTTTAACGAAGGTCACAGACTGCCAAGCCAAGTGCTCGTTCTCTCAACAACTTAGAGAAAAGAAAAATGGGACTGATTGGAATTGCTTCTGGTAAGATTGGTAAGATTTGTGCTTGTAAATGTTTTTAGAAAACATCAAGAGTAGTAGAAGAGTAGGGCTTTTTTTTTCAAGGAGAAGCATTGGTGCTGTATATATGACCTGTAAATGTATAATCCTCAAATGACTATAGGGCCACATGGTTATGCTATGGATTGGTTAATTATAGGAGCCTTTACACAAATAGTGGATAAATTATGTTATAGCTAACCCTTTTTAGCATTAAAATGCTCACATTTAACAACACTGAATATCAACATAAAATGACAGTATCAACACAGAAATCTAAGCTCATATTGTAATTATGTTTTTGAAAAACACCATGAGCCAAGTCATAATCTTCAGGATGTTTTATTGATGTAATGTCTGATTTATTATTGTCAATGCTCTGTATTTGTCTGATCCTTCTCTGTAATTCTGTTATCTATTCTGCTGCCCAGTGTACCCAGAGGGGATTATACAGTAAATGTTTCAGGTAATCGAATCACCCTGGCATTCTTGTGATTTAAAGGGATAGCTGCATTTTTCATATCAATTAGATTTTTGACATCTGACCTTAAAGATCCGAGGTGTCGGCAGTGTCCTGAAAAAAACATGGTGGATTTTTCATCGTTCACGTGATGACAAAAAGGCAATCTATTCATACTGGAAAGTTTTATTTTCTAAATTTGGTTAGTACAAGCATATCATTGTACAATAATGAAGGTAATTACTCATTTGCACTCAATATCCATAACTTTTCAGCAACTGAGATCAAGTTCTTGTAGTTGCTATAAGGTGCTCCTATTATCAGGAAGGCAGTCTGGAAAACTGTTGAACACACCCACTCAGTGGAGGAGGCCTAATTTTAGTATATGGCAAAAAATAAGGAAATACAGGGGAGGCAGTGAGCATAGTGCAGTGAAGAGCTCCACTCCAAGTATATTGGAAAATATATAAAAAATTAGAACTTGAAATGTCTAACCACTACCGCATAAATTCAATGTTTGCCCTCGATCACTGAACTCTGCAAAACCCTCTGGTTGTTTGAGTAGAATTACAATAAACTTGATGCAACCCAACAGGGACTCATTAAAAACCAGTACACCCTGTACATTGGGGGGTCAGTTAGGGGCTTATTTGACAGGTAGGTTACAAGGGGTTGTGAGACTGTCAGTTGCAAATTTCAGATAGATTTACTTGTCTTACAGGGCACAAGTATGCTGTATGTCAGTGAAATCAGTGAATCATGGCAAAATGAATGTGAGAGGAATTTTGAAGGTAAATGAACTGTGTTGACGAAAATATGTTTCAGGAAAAATCCTCAATATGTGATTTCTTTTTAGAAAACGGTTTCTTTCCTGATAGATAAAGATAGATAAAGATATTTCTCAATACTGTATTTTGCAAACTACGCTCTACTTACCGTTCTAATTTCAGTTTTGCGTGTGCAGGGTCACAGTTTGGTTAGGTTTAGGTGCAAAAACTACGAGCCCGTTCTCATCCCCAGCACATCAGATATTGACGTTTTGTCACAGCCCCTTGTGTCTCATCCAGACGCAGAAGGTATACCCTTTGGCGTCAGGCAGAGACGCACAAGGGTTTAATGTACCTGCGATGTAAAGCTGTCCACGTCAGTTTTAGACAACTTGAACAGATCATGTAAGGTGACGTACTTTTCAAAGCGAGAAAGTACCAAGAAGGGTGGAGGTCAGGGTTGAGTGGCGGTCACACACACAACTTTCACCCAGGAGACAGGAGTTTGCATCCCGTTTGAAACCAAGCCATTCATCAAGCCAGTCATTTCCAAAACTTAACTATGTGTTTTTTATGCATAAACTTAACCAAACGCCACAGATGATTTGTGCCTAAACTTAACCAAAGTAACGTAGACCTTGTGCGTCAGGATAAGACGTGCAGGGTGCAAGCCTTTTCACGTCCTCCAGACATTCTGAAGGGAAGGCTTGGTGCAGCAGCCATGGACCCCAAAGGGCCCGATGCGCATCAGGCCAACCCTTTGCCGTCGGCGGATGACACCACAGGGTAACTTGTGCATCTGGATAAGACAAGGGGTGAATGACAAAACGTCGGTATGTCACGAACTGGGATGAGAATGGGATGAAACTATTTGGTTAGGTTGAGCAACCAAAACTACTTGGTTAGGTTAAGGAAAACTTCATGCTTTGGGTTAAGATAAGGACATTTACTTATGTAACTAACGTAACTTATGTATGTATGTAACTTTTATAACATAAGTTTGCTATTGATCACACGAGGGACTTGAATCCTGGTCTCACGCTGCTGTATTTGAGGCATTGGGAGTAAGAATGAGCTGGCATGTTGCCTCACCTTAAGTTACCTACATTGATATAGCAAGCCTACTTGGCTCTTATTTGCAGCTTACAAATGAAAATTATTTCCACTTGTTCTCAAATATCAACATCATCCAGTACACCAATGTCAGGCTTCTCCTACCTTAGCACGAACAGTAAGTCGTGAGCATCATGTGAAGGGTATTGTTTATTGACTGTAATATCTTTGCTCATTTGACTTCTGCCCCTTTGGCAGATGTTCCACATCAACTCATGGGACACATCCAATCCTTCTGTTATCCTCAGTACCATGCATCTACATTATTGACTAAATTCCCACATAAACTTGATGCCAGCATACAGCCTCAGATTTTATTCATTTCTAAGTAAATCAAAGAACAGATGTTCAGGCAAAGCAGGCATACAAATGGTTTCATCCATTAGGTCTTTGGTAGGCCTTGTCTCTGTCACTCTGTGAAAACTTTCTGTCCTTTCGACATGATTGTCAGTTACAATTTTTCTGTGCTCTTGTTTGCCTTGACAGCCAGTCACAAGCTATCAACGTTCCTTTTTACATTTACACTTGACATTTCAGGCATTTAGCTCCTTATCCGGAGCAGCATGCACAGAGCCTGTAGCAGGTTTAGTGTCTAGCTCAGCAATTCTTCAGCAGGACACATGGCTGGAGGTGAATTGAACCTGTGCCACATGTTTAATACTCAGATACTAACTAATTTGAGGGTCAGTGACAATGGCAAGAAATATCTGTCAGTCCTTTCAAAACTTTGGTCCAGAGTAAGACAACTCAGTGGCTATTGGCCAGATGACCATTACATTTGGTTACATAACAATTGTCACATTTGATGCTCGTGCTACTATCACTACTCACTAGTGCAGTCTTTGCCTGAGGTGTGCATGCTGTCTCCAATTTATTTTAAACACCAATAGCCGTGTCAATGAGCAAGTATGCTGATGATACAGCTGCCTAAAGAAGCACAACTAAGTCTTGTACTGAAATAGTTTGTGTTCTAATTCTTAAACACTAGTAAAACAATCAGAAAAAAACTGCTCAGATCACACTTACATGTGGTAAGGTTCAGTTTGTTAAGGAATACAAATGAAGAGTTGAAATGAAGACACTGATTTATGGTAGGGCGCTCGACACGTTTGATGATTGTCACTCAACAGAATTTCCATGTTTTCAAGAGGAAATAAGTGTCGCGCAACACTTTCTCTTCATGTTTTGCTCCTGGAGAATTTGCTTACGTTGCGGACATCGTCATATTTTGTTGCGCAATGTAATTGAGTAGTTGAGTTCAGCATCTCTGTCCAAAAGCAGCTGTCTGTCAGCAGCAGCTCCTGCAGAGCTGAGAGGACGGCAGCCGGCCAAACTGCCTTCACCAGGCTGACTGACAGCAGACAACTGAACCAAAATACCCTTATACTTAATTGATTCATTGATTTTATCCCCCAGCTCGTAGGGAGTGAGGAATGTGCTTCTCCCAGACAAACCGGTAGTTGATCAAGCAATGTAGATACAATTAATAAGTTAAAAACATGATTACACTTTGCATGCATGCAGATTACACTTTACTAAAGGAGACGGAAAACTCGGGGTGTAAAAATGCAGGGGATCTCTGGGTATCATGACTAAAAAACCTTTCATGAAGCAAAAATTGAAAACGGTGCACGCCTGTTTGTTTTTTTCTGTCAAGTGACAGTGAAATCTACATTTTAGGACCTTATCAGGACTATGCCTTTGGGCCCCCAGCTGCCATTGTACTTTATAACACACATTATATAGATGGAGCACTGCAAAACAACTGCACATGGAACTTCAAATTCCACTTGAAAGTTATTATACTGTAGTAATTATGGACTCGCCATGACTTTGGTGAGACTGTCCTCCCAAGAAGAACAACAGCATCACTTATTTCAGTAACAGCCCAAAATGGCGTATGTTTACATTCATGTGGCCCTATGATGGAACAACAAGGAAGTCAGGTGACTTGAGCTTGAAGTGACAAAGTGTAGGGAGTTGGTTTTGGTAACACAAAATGGATAAAAAACACACACAAAAAAAGACATAAGACTAAAATTGCGCAGTGCAGTAATCCGTTCGTCTGGTGATCTTTGCGCTGTTCATTTAGCGTTATTGACCTTTTTGGCACAAAAGACTTTGACGAACTGCACAAACTGTTGAAAGAAATATCTTGTTGGCATTCAACACTTTGGGTAATTGTTGCATAGTGGCTTTCTTTCAAACATGACAGGAGCGTAGCACACATCTGGCACCTGGTGTGGCAGATGGAGCAGTAGACCTGCTGCAGAACAGCGGTAAGTTGGAGAGCAATACAATCAAGCGATTGACTTTAAAACTTATGTTGCAGTTGAGTGCTTAATGAATGACTATCAGGAGCATGAAATAACATGTATATTAAAGTGCTCTTAAGAAAGGCTTAAGGAGGAAGCTGCATGTTAATGTAACAGCATTCAATTGTCACCAGGGCTTACTTGGACCAACCGCTGTCTTGACTTTTTACAGACCGGAAATTCAGGGCTTGATCAAAGATGAGAGTATACAGTACGCACGTAATGAAGTGCATGTCAGGAAGATGTTGAACTGTACATTAGCAGTATGAAAAGTGGACAGCTATTGTATTACTGTGACTCACCAGCAGGGTTTCTCCGCTCTACAGTATTTTCCATCTCCACATGGTCCCACTTAGTCATCTTAGACTGTGAATGACGGCCGCAAATCTGTTTGATGGCCAGGAAAATGGTTTAGAAAAGCACTGTAAAACTTAATCACCGATACATCATCGATCACAACTAATTGCATTATTTTAATAACAGCAAAGTACTTAGCAGCATGCATGCGCGCGCACACACACACGCACACACACGCGGATGTGTTTGTGCGGCAGCAATCCACATAATAATGAGTGTTGTGGGGAAGGCATTTGTCTTAGGTAAGACTTGTATTGTCAGTTTTTAATTCACATGGCTCTCATCAGAAAGGCCCTGAAGGTTCTCATCATCATCTCCACTCGAATATATTAATCACTGGCTCTAACCTCACAACACACACACACACACACACACGCATAAAAATGCATATACAGCATACAGCATGCACCGCATACCAACAGTTGCACGCACACACATACACACACACTAAATGTTACATAAAGTGATAATGCACACGCATATAAAGACCTGTATGCATGTGCAAATGCTTATACCTAAATGTCCACAGACACACTCACGCGCACACACACAGACACACACTCCCTCTCTCTCCCTCTTTGTGTTATTATTGCCTGGCTCCATCTGACTGTGACTAAGTGAAGAGCTGTCTTCATTTGTTTCAATCTGAACCACTAATGTTCCCAGTGCCGTAAGCTAGCACCATAGGTCACACACATTAGTCTGACTGCGTGTGTGTGTGTGTGTGTGTGTGTGTGTGTGTGTGTGTGTGTGTGTGTGTGACAGGAAAGTAATGTTTAAAGCAGAGCACAAGCTTTGCTGATTTACACTGTCCTATCGCAGTACACATCAGTAGCTATATAGTTAGTCTGGGTTCTGCGCTGTTTGAATGACGCCACAGTTCATGACAGAGAACTGGATTTTATGTCTTTTCCATGGTCAAATTGAGGAGCATGGATGTATGACAAGTCACTAATGAAAGCAATGTAAAATACAGCTATAAATATGGAATGTAACTGTTGTCATCAGCTGCAGGAATGGCTGTTGACACACAGTGGCAGTATCGCTCAGTAAGTTGTAGACATAAGGGGGCACTCCACCAATTTTTACACATAAAAATCTGTTTTCTAGTCAGGGGGTTATTACTCTAAAAACAGTTGTATGTCCTCAGTGGCTCTGAAGAGGCTGTGTTAGGTCTGACAAAATAACTTTAAGTGACATTAGTCGTGTAATCGCCGCTTTGGCTTGAAGACTGTACATTTACGATAAGAAAGCCTGTGTTACACACTGGCGGCGTGCAGCTCAAAAGACAGACATTTTCCATCCAGAGAAGATCTAATAAAAGACTTTACCTTCTGTATTTGCGTGTAAGAGTCAGGATTTATTTGGACAGCAACCATCTGAGATAAAAATCTTTAAATATGCTTTAAATCTTGGCAGGGCCATACTAATTATTCCAAAATCTCAACTTGTCACTAACCTTTGATGACAAGTGGAGACGGGGCCTTTGCTATGCACTTGGCTGTTAATGGCTGATTCTGCTAGTTGGTCAGGGCTGAACTAGCGGTCTAAATATCTAAAGAAGCCCCAGAGGTATGTTCATTACACCTCCGGTGCTAACATGGTGGATGGTGTTCACCCCAGGGTGGCGGTCCAGGAAAGACCTGGCACGCATGCAAATTTGCACAGTTGCTGGCTTGACGATGCCGACCTTTGAACGCACAGATCTGGGAAGCTATTGTACCCTATTAGCTGTGTTGCTATATATAATGTATATATCAAATCTGGATCTTCAACTTTTGCAGCACATGAACATGAGGTTGTTTCTGTTTGTTCCTGAATGTGTCGTTTTCACGGGGGTTGAACAGGTTTAACTCATCTAGCAGTGTGTTACGCTCCTATTACGGTGATAGTGGTGGTCTGGCAGGTATTGTCCTCTTCCGGCTTTGGCCAGTTTGCTCTTCTCTTGATGTAGGTATTTCTCTTTCGCTCCGTCTGACACCACTCATCTCCATTGTCGAGGCTTGTGCACACATAGACCCCAGGTGGTCGCTCTCTCTCTCAACCCAACCGGTCAAGGCAGATGGCCGCCCACCATAGAGTTGGGGTCTGCTCCGAGGTTTCTGCCTGCTAAAAGGGCAGTTTTTCCTCGCCACTGTCGCCAAGTGGTTGCTCATGGGGGGAAATGTTGGGTCTCTGTATATTAATAATTAACAACTAATAATAAAGAGTGTGGTCTCGACCTACTCTACATGTTAAGTGTCATGAGATAACTTTGTTGTGAATTGGCGCTATACAAATAAAATTTGACTTGCTCAAGCCACCCTACATAGAAACTCAGCTTTGTCTCTGAGTTTGTGAGTGGGTGTGGGATTATGTTTTCTCATAAATAACTAAATGATTTCTGTTTTATGGATGTTAGGGGTAAAGAATGCAAGTCTTTAGAGGGATGACCTCAACCAAGTCTGCTCATTTGTCTGTTTTCTTCTCAAACTTCAATCCCACAAACCCTCAGACTCTCTGACTTAAGAAGAGTGGTAACATGCAGACTGAATACAAAGGCAAAGGCTTATCAACAGTATATAACACACCACATCACACTGTGAAAGAAATACCTGTACATTTGTGCAGTTTCTACCTTTATTTCTTCTATTCTTTCTTTTCTACCCCTTTCACACTGGCCAAAAAACCAACTTAAACCCGCTAACATCTGACTTTTGTGTGCAATGTGGATGTGTACAATCGGGGTTTACTCCCGGGTCAATTGACCCTGCAGTAGTCACGGGTAATTATCGCCTCCGGCTCGGCTCGGCTGTGATGTAAACGTAACACCTGGGTGGACGCGCTAATTTCACTTGTAACTTCACACAGACACGGTTAATTTGTCTGTGTTTCGTTGGAATAAGTCTGTTAACTTTTTCTTGTTTAATTGGTACACCTTTCCCTATAGCTTCTCCATGGCATCATGCTGACAGTAAGAAGATAACGTGAGCCAGCACCTCCGAGATGCCTTTCTGGTGTCTATAGTCCCCTAATCTCGCCCTTAAGCCAAGTCCTTACCCTAAAAAGTTATGATTTAGGTAATGGGGATTGTGTTTTGTTGCCATAAGAAAGGTGAGTCTCCACAATGTTCCTGTGAAGAACATGGTGGTAGTAACACACAAACACTGCTGCTCACAATGATGATGAGAAAGCTCTAAGCTTCCATTTACTATTCTGGGCAACAGCTCTCCTGTTTCACAATGTATCAAACACACAGGCACACTGGTTGAATAGAGATAAAAGTAAACAAGTTCACACACACACACACACACACACACCAGTAAAAATGTGCACTGCTACAGCACTGCAACGGAATCCTCGTCCACTCCGATTCCAGGAGATACAGAGCGTTTTGGGTTTTTTTTGTAGTTCTTCGCTTTTCGTAATGACACGCAGCTTCTGTTTGTTCTGCCGGATACCTGAACATAATAGTGCACACGCCAACACTCACCTACTAATGCATTCAGCAGGAATGTGTCTGCAGGAAGTTCAAATTCTTGATCAATAATTTCTGTCTACATGTCTCCAACTTCGCCGCCACACCCAGCACATGCTCATTTTCAATTCTCTCTCGGAGTGTCTCCGGGTTTTTCTTTTCTTTTCTGCCTGTTTTTAAATCTCTCTCTCTCTCTCTCTCCCGTATCGGAAAGCCTGCCTCCTCTCTGTGATAGATGTTTAATCCATGGCTACCTCTGAATATTTCATGTACCAGTAAGTACATCAATATTCTTGGTATTTGTGTGTGTGTGTGTATTTGTTCAGTATGAAGATAATAATATATGAGCTTCTTAAACCACCTGCCTTGCCGAGGCCATGTTAATGCGGCTTGCCTGCTTTTATTAATTGAATTCAGTTGATTGAATATTGGTATGGCAATCAAAGTCTCCTCACCTCAGTTCGTAACGGATTCAGCGCACCTGCAGTCATCTGGCAAACCAGGAACCAAACCTTTGAACAAACCTTTGAGCAGCTCCAGACAGGAGATAAGTAATGTGTGTAATTACAGTGTACTGATTAGTGACCTCTGACAGCTTCACTTTTAGACTGCCACCAATGCTCGACTTCCCTGAACCCTCGGAATCTTTCCGTTAAATAGATTGCACATCTTTTTTTCACTGAATGCAGAATTTTTGTACATTTCACTGCATTAACTTTATTTATTGTTAGTGTTGAAGCATAGTATACCCACGAACAAAACATCCTCCTACTTTTCAAGCAAGCACTCTCAACACTGGTGCACTTGCCACCCGGTGAGGGGACAATGAGGGGCGGCTTGACCTATAAGTGAGGGAGAACTCCCCGATGCTCATCACCTTTTAAGCTTAGTGAACTGTGAACAAGCGCATCCTATTGAAGGTTGAAGTTGTAGAGAAACGCACATATTCGTATCAACTGTATAACTCTCCGATGTTTTCTGCAAATGTCTGAACTATAGCACCAAAACTGAACAATACTTAGTAGAGTGCTAGCAAAAACGAGTCTCACTCAGCCTGAATTTGAAAATCATGACTTGGGAAGGGGCTGGGGGGAATATTGTTTTTTAAAAATATTAATTCAATGATGTAGATAAGTCCCAAACGTTTCGCTGTATGTCAGTATTGGCCTTGGAAAGTTCAGGATGATTTAAAATGGGAAATGGCATCTTGAACCATTTCCGATTGATGAATTGCAGACTTTTTATCCAAACTTTGGTGAGAGAGTCAATATTAACACCAGTATCGATGTTTTATACAGTCAAACGTGAATTAATTTACAGCTCAAAAAACAGGTTTAAGCATGCAGTGCCTTTTTTAAATAAATGCTTAACAATATTTGCAGCGACACAATTCATTGTTGAGGACCAATTTTCTAGAATAAGGTGTTATTTTCTTCTCTCTTGGGATTAAATTTATAAATAGTCTGTCCGTTGTTTGCGTTTGACACTTTAAACACTCCATCCAATAATCCAACTTTCCCCACAGGGACAATAATGTTGCTACTAGAAGTCAGTGCATACAGATAACACCCATTTCTACAGTTCTCTTTTTTTGTCTCTCTCATTTTGCTCGGTTTCACCTCTCCTCGATTTTGCTGTTGTTCTCTCCGAGCTGGAAGCCTTCCTGGCTTCTGGGAGTGTGAGAAGGCCTAATGGCTCCAATGGGAGTGACACCAAACTGTCTTTGATAAATTGTTTTTAAATTACAACATAATTTCATTTGGACAGCAATTTCCACAAGACTCCTACTGAGAAGTGATTCGGGCTACGTCGGGATTGGCTTACAAACACACACGCGCACATATGCTCTCAGAAACACTCATGCAAATGTGCACACGCACATAAACCCGGAATCATCTGCCTTGGCGGGGATAGTGTTACATGACCTGCAGCCCGGAGGCTAACCAAATTACTGCCTCCAAAATACTAAAGTGGTCATTAAGGACACACTCCCTCTCTGTGTCTCTTCATCTCTGTCTCTCGCTCGCTCCGTCTCTCTTATTCCTCATCTTATCTAACCTTTTTCCATCATTTTTCTTAATTATTTCTCTTAATCTACTTGTTCTTTCTTTTCTTTTTCTCCCACCCACTCTCCTCTCCCTCTTTCACGCCCGCTCTAACTTTGTTTTTCTTTAATCTCTCTTTCTGGGTGTTGTTTGCTCTTGATCCGTCTTCATCCCGCCTTGTGTTTTCGATTATTTTTCCCTCCTCTCTCTTTGCATCGCTTTAGTCTTTGCAAGTAAAAGCCTAGATTGTTGCTTGTCTTGCGCACGCACACACACACACACACACACACACACACACACACACACACACACACACACACACACACACACACACACACACAGCATTACCAGCCCTTATTGCGTGGGTGTTATGGAGTAATGTTCCAGTGCGCACACACACACACACACTTCACATACAACTGGACTGCTTGACTCCTTCAATATTGATAAGAGGGAAAAGTAACTTTAATTTTTTTTTTTTTTTAAACATACAAAAGGTGCTCGTCTAAAATGATGCTTCAGCACCAGTTCATTTCCAACTCCAGCATTCAGCAGTGAAGCTTTTAACAAAAACACGACACAAATCACACCACTTATATAACTGGCCTCTCTCACCACTGGGAGGAGCCTGTGGTTCTCTGAGCGGCGACCAACGGTGGTCATGTCTTTGACATTGTGGTTCCTCTACTCTGGAACAACCTCCCACAAACACTCATTGAAGTGTCTTTGTCCTTGAAAGTCTTTTCTGTCGGTTTCTAAACTGAAATAAAGTGTCACTTTGGGATTGATGCGACTTGAGCCTCATTTCTTGTTAGATCTCGCTGAAGCGATTAGTCGATTTATTAATTTACTGATCGATTGATAGTTATTGAAGTCATAATTCCAGCAAAAGTGCCAAACATGACCTCATTCCACCTGGTCGTGAGGATTTGCTGCTTTTACTTGTCTTGTGTCATAGTGAAGTGAATATCTTTTGGTCGGATAAACACGCAATCTGACACCAGATGATTGATTGTTCAATCCAGAGAATAACCAGCAATAATTAATCCATACTGAAACTAATCATTAGTTGCAGCCCTAATTTAATACAAATTCATTTTTGGCACCATTGGCTATGACAACACGATTGAACTGAATGGAATAGAAATGGTCTTAAATGGAAGTGGCAAAATCTAGGACACTTTTTTACTTCAACAAGACTTCGAATTGTTATATTTGCAGGGAGCGCTGTACATGCACTTTGAACAAAGGGGACGTCCGGTGTATTAAAATGTCAGCCCCTTTTTCTTCTCTTGAGTATAGCATTAGCAAAAAATAGTCACGGTGAGAACAATGATGAGTTTTTGTTTTCGGGCCCTATTTTTGTCAATCAAGACGCACTGCAAAAAGCACAGGCACAAGCCGCACTTGCATTGTGTACTGGGGTTTGGCAACAGACCCTTGCATGTAATTATCGATTAGAATATTAGAATATCTGTATCAGGGGCTGACATCGGTCAAAATGCAGATCAGAAGCCCTGGATCGATGCCTCGACGGGTCAGAGCTGTCTTGGTGCCATGAGGGGACCTACACACCATTAGGAAGGCAGGTTTAAGGTTGTGGCTGATCAGTGTGTACGGGTAACTTCGCTGCAGCCATCTAGTGTTTTATTGCCAGAATCTCCCAATGCAGCTTGAGGGAGATGGAGCCATTGACTCCATCTCCCTCAAACCTCCATTTTTTTCCCACACTTCCAGCTTTTACAGGTTGCAGCAATTGGTCAGGGGGACTTTGATTGGGGCAGCCACCAAGACAATAAAAGCAGGAGCTGTCTTTTGTTCGCTCTCTCTTCTCCTTTGGCTATTCTGCTGAGCTGGTGCTCCCCTTCCCCCGTGTGGCCTGCAGATGCAGACGCACAGAACTTCTCCTAATGGCAGCGACGCGAGAGAGCCTGTCCAGGATTAATGTGCTGAATGTGTCTGCTGACTGTGTTTATTTAGTCAGCGGACACAACAAAGCCTGCAGGCTAACCCTTCGACCAATGGGAGTCACAGAGGAAGTTAGCACTGAGCTGCTAACTGAACAAGGAACAAAGGAGTGACCGGTTTCCTCCAACCTTCTCACTGAATAAGTGAATTGGCTATATTTTCCCTTCTTCAGGGTGGCGCCCTGAGGTGATCTAATGTAAATTACATCCTATTACTTCATATAATTATGAATTATCTCTGATAATAATTAATTACATTTGATAGCCAAACTTAATCTAGAAGTTGTTGCTTAATGCCCCAACACCCATGTGACCTGCAGGATAAGATTAGCCTTGACACACACACACACACACACACACACACACATGACTACAAGTGGAGCATTTGGCTTAACAATGATCAACAGATTGCCACTGGTAATTCTTATGATATTGTATGCAAATAAGAAACGCAAGCTCGAAGCTGTAAAATCCCAGATATGCGACAAACAGCCACAGGCCACAGTTGGCTCATTAAATGATTGGAAACACATTTTGCAGCAATTAGTTTTAAAGAAATTGACTGTAGGAGGTTTGTTCTCACCAGACAGAGGCAACTATATCATTAAATCCTGCCACTAAAATCAGCCTCCGAAAGCATCTATCAGCTGGAGTTTGTCACCATTTCTCTGCCAGAGACATCAGCCTGTAATCAGTCGGTAACTCTCTACAAAGAAATACTGTCAATTCTCAAATAATGGCCATTATTTACCTTATGAGCAGATTTCATTTTGTCAGAAGCCATCCTGTTTTTTCTGATCTACTCGTGTTTTAATTTGCTGCCCACACCTTTTGATGCGGACGCAAACTCGACACCTCGTCCGTGTGTGCCATGCTGTCTTGATGTGCGTTTCAAGTCAGTGCAGCAACAGTGTCCGCTCTGGGTTTCTCTTTCTTAACAGAAATGCTTTTCGCACTTCCTAATTAACTCGATTTGGGTCTACTTGGATATTATTTGTTCGGTGTAAGGCGACGATTCCCAGCATTTCTTATACAGATCTTTCACATTTAACTCATTCCACATGCTCAAAGGGCATAATTTCTCCTATTTCTGGTGCGCTTATAATCGCATCTGCAAGAAGTGTTCAGGAGGTTTCATTGACAGTAGCTTAACACTGACCTTATATTTATTTATGCATAATGTTTCAGTGCATATAATACAACGATACAGGCAATTCCCCAACTTTCCTCAGGATTCGCTGTATCAGAATTCAAAATCCCATTAAAAAGCACACTTATTTTAGACTTCTAAAATTAATATCTTAAGTAATATCTTGTAAGATGAGAAGATAAGTATACTCTGAATTCACAAGGACTGGTGGCTCTTTTAGAAAGAAATATATGGAACAAAAGAAATTCCTAAAATCGGGAATGAGGAAGACTGGACTACCTGTTTCTTCCTTCTAGGCACCAGACACAATATTTCTTCTCTCCTTTTGTCTTGTTCTCCTTTTATCGCTGTGTCTTCTGCCCCTTTATTTGATCTAAGGGCCACCGCTAAGGTCGACTTGACTCCCACTGTGTGTATTTATTACTGTGTGTGAACGGTAGCCGTGTCCAGCCAAATGACCTCTCCTGGGGCAATGGCTGCTGGCTTTGTTTGATGATTTGTCATAAAAGTGCCATCCTCTCGCTCTCTCTTTCTCTCTCTCTCACACACACACACACACACACAGCAGGGCTCTGTATTGGTGGCCTTCATGGTGAAAGATATATGATCCCATGTGTATATGTCTGTCTGTGTGTCTGTGGGATGTTTGTTTCCTCGGGGTCTATGAATAGTTTAAACTGTGCTGTGCTCTGACCAGCAGCACACCACATAATAGCCACACAGACATACTGTATGTGACTATACTTCACTTTCTATATTTTTTCAACAAAAAAAAAAAACCCAGCCAAATGGATACATTTTGTTGAAAGCTCAGTCTGGCTGTGAAGGCCATAAGGTTAGGCATTGTGTGATGTACTGTATATTGATGCTTGTCTCTCACTCTTTGTGTGAGACTGTATTTTGTCTTTGCCAGTAACAGACTGTGGGCTCTATCTTATGCCCGGCGCAAAGCGGCACACGGTGCAGCGCAGGTAGTCACTTTCACGCCCAGCGCCCACTTTGTGTAGGTAGGAAGTATACTTGCACCCATCTGTGCACCCGGACTGTGTATGTGATCTTTTGGACGTGTCGAAGAACACAGAACAGTAATTAACCGGTCCTGTCAGCAGGATTTAAATCATCAATGAATTTAAGCTGCGTGCACGAGTCTCTTCATGGAGAGACTTCTGTGGGAGCGCTGCAGGTAATGTAATTAATATTTTCCTCATTATTGATGTATTACTTCACACACCTGCTGTTAATCATAATGATAATTTTCATGACCAGATCTACAGACCGCAATCCACTCTGTAACACACACACATGGACGAGCAGCGGCCCTCCTCCTCCTCCACTTAAAAAATGAAAATGTAGTCATTATCCACTCACCCCCATGCTGATGGAAAGTTGGGCGAAGTTTCTTAGTTTACAAAAGATTTCTGAAGCTTTACAGCAAAACAGTGTTGCAGCATTCTCCTAAACAACTGGCGAAGCTGGGGACTTAAAAAACAATAAATAACAATAAAAAAAAGATGGCTGCATACAGGTGTACCTAAGTCCCAAGATCCAAAAGAAAAGACAGAATTTTCTTAGTTGAAGTCTTGACTGTGGCCACTCCCATAGTGACTACTCTCCATCGGCATTGTGCTTGAGTAAATAATGACTGAATTTTTATTTTTGGATGAACTGTTCTTTGAACTTCTTTAACCTTATCAAGGACATGTCATTGGAAGTAATTTTCCCAGCGCGATCGAGGCAGATACCTTCTGATCCGAAGTTTTCTGCTCTCTAGGGTTGAAGAAGCTGTTTTTTTTCCCCCCGTGAAAAGCAGGAGGTTTTTTTCAGCCCTCTGTAAGCTGCCGGGATCAAACAGTGTCCAGTAACAAGTTGGATATTTAAAAAGATTTCAAATGGTAAAGTATTCTTTAAATCCCTGATTCTTTAAATTTCCTATACAGTTGGAGATCATTTTCAAAAGCGGTAGTACAATATCTGCGGTTGGCGAACGAATATGATTGAGGATTTTCAACCCTTTGGTGTCTGTGGCCGACACACTAAGCCTTCCCGTTAGCGTCTTTAGCTAACACGCAAAGACTCGCACCCCGCGCGTCTTATCCTGACGCACAAGGTCTACATTACTTTGGGTAGGATAAGGCACAAATCATCTGTGACAGTAGGTTAAGTTTCGGCACAAAAACCATGTGGTTAGGTTTAGGAAAAGATTGGTAACGTTTGGTTTCCAACGTGACGTGAACTCCGGGCTCCCGGGTCGTGTGAAGTAATGTGTGTGTGTGTAGAGTGCTTAGTATGTAGACATATACAGAATTATTCTAAAAGGCCAATTCGAGTATTTAGTACTCATGGGTCAGACCACACACATCTTTGATCTTGGCCTTCATTGTGATCTCAACTACACACCTATAAAGTTCTGCATCTTGCACAGTTGAGACGCTATCATGCTGACAAAATCTGTCCACAGACAGACATATAAACATCTGGCAAAGTACTCAAAACTTCTTCTGTGGTAGCTCCCGCTACATTAGGTGTCTCCAGGACCCATTTTGCCATGACGACACACACATACACACACACACGCACACAGTGACATAATAGAAAGCCAATCTGAGAACAGGAAAGAGCGGAGCTCGGGGAAATGAAAACCTGGAGTAACACTCGATTTTTCTCCTCCACTGTTGTCCCCAATGTGGCCTATTGATTTGACAGACAGATGAAGGAGCGGAGCTGCTGAGTGCTTGAGTGAGTGAGTGATAGACAGAAAGAGGGGAGAGGAAAATAGTGAAAAATACAGGAGTGAATATGGCTACTACATGCTATGAGGTGCTTCAGCAAGGCACTGAACTTGAGCTGAACTTTTCAGATGCAAAGTCCCTGAGATTCCTTGACATGTAATTATTCATGGAGCTGTGCATGGTCATTGCTCTTTGATAGTTCAGTTACTTCAAAGCTTTACCACACAACTGCATTACATGATAGAAAAGCTAAAGGGGTTACAAAACATTGTGGCTATGGTCTGGATATTCATGTTTCTTTATTTAAAGAGAGACAATTCACAAATCGAATTAGCCTTATATAAAACAAGGACAGATGTATTTCACTGCAGGGGTGTGTCCAGATAGTTTTGACTGGTCACATCACTAGTATTAATCTACCATTTGTCATTAACTCTAATTAGCAACATTACAGTGTCTCACAGTTTTCTTGTGTTTACTTTTTTAAAAACAAACCATTTATCTGATGCTTTTATCCAGAGCGACTTACAATAAGCACATTTAAAAGATAAATAATCCTACCAGTAACAACAAAACAGACTGGGACCAAGCGAATATATAATAATACTTTTAACAAATTACTATTTTTCACTCGTCCTTGGACAGATATGTAAAGTAATAAAGATTAAAAATTTTCGTTGATATCTTGTGGTAAACTTTTATCTCCATACAACGTATATACAAACATACAATTATAACACACTAAAACAACAGTATAGTTCATTTGCTAATGACTCCCAAAACAACACCATTCATTGGAGTACCTGCGACAGGTGTACTGGACAAACGCGTGGTAACATGCAGTTTAGTTAGATTAAGGCACTAAAAACTATGTGGTTACATTAGGGAAAAGATCATGGCTTGGGTTAAAATAAGTGTGAGTTAGGCAAGTTAAGTTGTGCAGGTAAGTTAAGTTACTTTATGTATGTGTCATGTTGCAAGTTAACTTGTGTTTGTAAGTTACGATAAGTCAACGTTGACTTTTAGTTTCACACAGGACATAAATGGTGGTCTCCTGGGTGAACGTTTAGTGTTTGACCCCTCCATTCATCCCAACCTCCTCCCTATGCAGACTTTGTCACTCTTTAATTTAAGATGACTAATGTTTAGTTTAACTTTTTAATTACTATAGCTATTAGAGGTCGGTAACTGCTTAAACCCAGCCCGTTCTCATCCCCAGCTCATCAGATATCGATGTTTTGTCCATCCAGACGCACAAAACAGACCCTTGAACAGATGATGCACCGCGACGTATTTTCATTTCATGTAGTCATTTCCTGAACCTAACCAAATAGCTTTAGTGCCTAAAGTTAACCAAAGTAACGTTGACCTCGTGCGTCAGGAGTAGATGCGCGGGCCGTGAGCCTTTGTGTGTTGCCCAGAGAAGCTAAAGGGAAGGCTTAGCATGTCAACCATGGAGGCCAAAAGGCCCGTTGTGCATCGGAGAAGGCTTAGCACGTCAGCTGGCGACACCAAAGGGTATCTTGCGCGTCTGGATAAGATGCAAGGGGCTCATGAATAAACAACGGTATGTGATGACCTGGGATGAGAACGGGTTGGACAACCTACGTATATGGGCCTGTTCTCAGGGAGGAAGGTGTGGAGAACTCCTGTGTTTTAGATGTGATTTTATTTATTTTTGTGCATACGCTTGTTTTTGTCTTTTCTTTTATTTTGTTCATGTTTTTTTTAGTTTTTGTTTTAATAAAGCATAACATTTGAAGAATTGGGGAGTTAGCATTAGCTGCGGAGATGCGCAAGCCAAAAAAAAAAGCAATGACTTTGCACTTTTGCACCAAAAATGTTAAAAACAAAAACGATGGAGAGGGTGGCATCTCAGCTCAGAGTTGTATTCAGAGGTGTATTTATTTTCAGTTGTGAACCTGCCAGGATGAGTTCTTCTGCTTCTCTTCCGAGTCCGCTGAGGTAAATTAACCTCTATTCATTATTAATAGCATAGACTGCTGTTTCAAACCCTCTAATTATCCTCCGGGTGAAGTAGCAAACTATAGATTTGCTAAGGGAAGAAGAAATGAAAGAAGTGTAAAGGACAGAGAGGGGAGGAGACATGAAGATTATTTAATTAGCTTTATTAACTGTAAGGATTAGCATTGCTAATGAGGGTGACGGCTAGAATGACATTGACATTCAGAGGCAACAAATCTGTTTACGGTCGCCTTCTAATTTATACTCATTTTAAATGAACTGGTATATGAACTCTCAACCTGATCTGGGTAACTTACTATGCATAATAATAGCAATATGAGTGTAGGAGACAAATCCACTGTAGAAAAATACACACAAACCCCCTACATGTTACACTAGTTGATCAGTCAAATTGGAGTTTTATAGGATTGAGTATTTCTGTGTGAAGAAAAGCTAATGAAAATTATACCCGGTATTTAGCTAATTGCTAAGTTGCAGATTGGCAGCAAAATAATAAAAAACCAAACGACAGAAAAAGACTGTAATGCCATGTTCAGACTGCACAATATTCTGAAGATGGTCACTGGTTTCAGATTAAGCGATTGTAGACTCATAAATTATTGCTGTGACTTGACCAAGAGACATGAAAGGCTAAAATTTGGTCCCCAACCAATCGTTGCTGGTCTTCTCACGCAATTCGTGTGATGTCATTGGGAAGGAGGTGCTAGGGACTGACTTCCGAAACACAACAATGTAAAATGACATTGTAAGCGCTGTTTATGATACTGTCTGGTGTTCAGAAAAGCCTAAGAAATTTAATAAAAAATGAATGGAAGGGCTGATCATGTAACCTGAACTAGCCATGAGGCATCACTCCGATGATGCTCATAATTAGCCGTTTCCTCCTGTGATGAAGTACAAACTGTAGGTACTGAGTGTGAACCAATGAATCAATAGTACAACTCAAACTTTGCCTTAATGGTTCCAACCTGCTCTCATCCCAGGTTGTCAGATGCTAATGATTTGTCATGCGGCCCTCACTTCTTCTCGTCACGCATAAGGTCTACGCGATATTGGTTAAGTTTAGGCCCAAAACATCGTAACGTTAGGTCATCGTGAACGTTTAGGGAAAGTAAGCAGCAGGAACGGCAGCAGTAAGCAGCATTTTAACAGCTTTTATTTAACACCTCCAAGTTTATAAAAAAAAACACAATAAAAATGCATTTTCATGATATGGGACCTTTTAATATACAGTATGTGGTATAGCGATGCAGAACCTGGCAAGCAGACACACTTGACATCCACCATGGCTTGCACTGTGTTTACAGTGAAACAGCTTGAAGAACCATATGTCAGCTCCAGCACCAACCTGAACAGAGAAACCGCACCTCTGTGCTGAGACACCAGGAAATAAATCACTTCTCAAAATATCTTTCTCCTAACTTCTAACTCTCCATATGCCACCGTCCCTTCCCTTCCCTTTATGTCCTCATTTCTCTCCTGTTCTCACTCTCTTCCTCCTCCAGAAGAACAGCAGGAAGTAAACAAACGATACAAAATGTCAACAGTGTCAGTTTATTGTCTCCGTTGTTGTGCTGTAGGGGAACATTAGTTTGCATGCTACGCTTTTTAAAGGTGCTAGAGAAGTTTAACTTTTCTGTTTGAAGTTTTCCAACAGTAGAGGGACTTGCTAGCTGGACAGAACGTTAACAACCACGTGCTGATATCGGTATTGGCACATAGCTAATATGAAGCTAATTATACTTTATTTAAATGTAGCTATTCAAATGAAGTTACTGTAGCAATAACTTAAATACTGAGTGCCAAACACTACATGGGTTAAACACATCAATAAGATCACTTCCTGAACTGTTCACAACCAGCAGATGGATTTAACAGTAATTTTATATCATGCTAAAGTCACATATCTTCTATCAAAAATCCTGTGTTTGGTGCCGTTTGGTTTCCAAGGGATGTTGTGTGTTGACATTTAATCTTTTTCCGCAAACTGACATATCGGTCACACTAACTCGGGCACACACAAAACAGCCTTGTCTGCTTTTACTCACAATACATTTTCTGTATTGTGGGACTTTGTGAGTAAAATTTGAAAGAATTAAAGTGTGAGATAAGTCAGCAGCAAGGCTTTACATGTACCACTAAGGCAAGAAGGAGGGATAAGTTTGTTTTTTTCAGTTTTCATCAGTAAGTTTCCCCCAGTGATGATGTGTTAGCATGAAATCGTCACCTCACTGAAGACAAATCCTGCCGTCTTCTCACCATTTGACTCTGAAGTTGGTCAAGGGGACAATCTACCAAAAACCATTTCCTTTCCATTAAAGAACCTTCAAACTTACCGACCTTTAAAACACAGAAGAGGGAACGAAAACAACAAGAATCATCTAAATTTCTTTTTTAATAGCGAAGAGGGCAGACAAAAAAGACACAGAAGTCCGTACATATTCACAGCCGTCAGTCATTAGGGATGCGCTCCAAACATTACAGTCCCCAGGGAAACTCCAAGCCACAATGAGACAGTTCCGCCCTTCTATTGTTAGGCAGTTTTATTCAGTGATACTACTCTCCAGGCATGCATATTGCATGGCTTAGAAATACTTCTCTATATCATTAGTGTCGGCTACAATGTTGTATGTGTGTGTGTGCTTATAGGGCAGGAAGTTGGGTCCCTTGTGTGTATATGTTAGAAATATGTATGGTTGTGTGTGTGTGTGTGTGTGTGTTCCTTCCATGCACCGGGATGTAAAGTAGCGGCAATTTAAGCATGATGCTGCCACTAAGTAATTGCACGGAGAAGCCTTAAGAAGCTGACAACATATTAAAAACCATAAAGAAACACATCATTATGTTCAATAAAACAGACTGATACATTATGCATAACACACAACTCTTGCTCGCACTTGTACGGTTTTATCCGCTATTTTCTTTCACCCCACCATTGGCTCTCTCTCTCTCTCCGCAATTGCACGTTTTCTTTATTATGCTCATCAGCACCGTAAGTTAACAGGATAAGTGTGTGATAATTTTCACAAGTGGGGAGCAATAGGTTTATGGGATATATGGTGCGTGCGTACGGTATAACTTGGAGAAACAGGAGCACTAAATGTATTTTTCAGCAGTTTATAGGTTTCTTTTTTTTTTTTTTCAGCGTTTGAGAGGTTCAGTAATTTTTCCTATATGCTTTATTTATATTGTCATTG
Source organism: Hollardia meadi (assembly GCA_037974645.1). NCBI lineage: Eukaryota > Metazoa > Chordata > Actinopteri > Tetraodontiformes > Triacanthodidae > Hollardia > Hollardia meadi. The sequence goes on from JBBPCS010003983.1 coordinate 30,696, forward strand.
CGCAAGGGGGGCGTTGTCATGTTGAAACAGGAAAGAGCCTTCCCAAACTCTTTCCGCTGTTGGAAGCACACTGTAAGTTTAAAACACCATTGAATGCTGTAACATTAAGATTTCCATTTGATGAAACTAAGAAGCCCAAAGCGTGAAAAAGTAGGCCACACATATGCACACATGGGTCTTCACATACTTTTAATATTATACTGCAGCATCTATGGCCAGATTTCCTTGAAATTCCTTGAATCGAACAACAATTTATGTCTATACTGAATTGGTGACACTAATCTTGGGTGCCCACCTTCAAACTTTGCTGACTGTATAGATCTTACGTGCGGCCAGGTTGAAGACGTTTTGAGAATTGAGACTTTGCAGGGACATCCATTCACTAACAAAAACCACCCTATTAAGATATGAATTTAGAATAGTTTATTATGTATTATGGATGGAGGAGAGCTAAGGGGAGAAGGATGAAGAGATGAGGGTTGAGAGGAGAAATCACGGTCATGGATCGATGAATGGAGGGATTCCATGATGGACCAATGGCAGCTGAAGGTGGGAAGACTTAAGGGAACCAGGGGATTCGGGTGGGGGAGCCACCTCTTCATGCTCTATGGTGTTACTAGAGCCTGGAGGTTACTGTATTTATTTATTATTTGAAACATTGTAGTCCGCCACAAGCTCATTCGTTTAGCTGATATGTAGCGTCAGGTGCACCATGTGACAAAGCTCTCTATCAGTCACTACATATATGTTACATGAGCCTGGAGACGCATGAAGGCATACAGCCGAGAGACGGTAATTCTAGGTTCACTTTTTACGACTATGAAGAACCAGCCCGTTCTCATCCCCAGCTCGTCAGATAGCCATGTTTTGTCACGGCCCCTCGCGTCTCATTCAGACACACAAGGTGCCCTTTGGCCCCAGAAGCACAAGGGTTTAAGGTACCTGCACGGTAAAGCTGTCCACGTCAGTTTCAGACGACTTGAACAGATGATGTAGCACGACGTACTATCCACTCAGGAGACCGGAGTTCGCGTCCCGTTTGAAACCAACCATCACCAGTCATTTCCTAAACCTAACCAATAGGCTTTGTGCCTAAACTTAACAAAACGTCACCGATCTTTTCCTAAACCTAACCATGTGACTTTTGTGCCTAAACTTAACAAAAGTATCGTCACCCTTGTGCGTCAGGATGACACATGCAAGCCTTTGTGGGTCACCCAGAGACGCTAATGGGAAGGCTTAGGGCGTCGCTTTGCGATGCCAAAGGGCACCTGCACATCTGGATAAGACGCAAGGGGCACGTGACAAAACGCCAAAACATACCTGTCCATATTTACATAAAGTTGCCCCTGGTCTGTTGTCTGTCACTACGTATTTAAAATCTTCTGTTGTCACTGCCTGTATAAGCTCACTGTTTCACGATATAGAGGCATCCAATCAAAGATACACAAAGATACAGGACTACGTTTTCTCATCAGTTCATCGTGTGTATGCACATGCATGTGTCCCCCTTAAGTCATTGTGAGGACCAACTGAGTGTAAATCGTAGAACTTTTTTTTTTTAGTTTGTATCATAAAAATGTATGTCTTCGACCTGATGTTTGCTACTGTAATATTCTGTGGTTAGATCTTGTATATATGACCTCAGATCCCTTTGCCTCAACAACATGAGTCAGTGTGTATCTGTCTGTGTGTGTGTGCGCTCGTGTGTGTGTAGTTTCAACACTGTGGAAGGAGACTGAGGAATTGGTAACTGCTGGTAGTATCGAGTAGGCGCTACACATTCAACTGCTATCGTAGATTTAGTGTGTTAATCAGGGTCTTGAAAGCGTGTGTGTGTGTGTGTGCGTGCATGTGTGTGTGCGTACTAGCAGGTGTTAGAGAGAGGAGGAGGAAGGGGAGATAAGTAATGCAAATGGGAGAGGAGGAAAGAAAAACTAACAGAAACATTAGGGGCTGCTTCACTTTGAATCACTGCCCCCAATCTGTTTTCCTAACAAGACAGGCGTGGTGGCAATAGGCCTCGACACAGTCTCTCTCTCACACACACACACACACACGTTTTTATATCTTCATTTTTAGAGGTTTTCCCACTGATTTATATTCATTTGTTCTTCACAGGCGGCCTGTGTGTTTATTTACACCCACATACTGTTTATGCACAGAGACGCTGTCATGCGCATGCTGCACACAATTATGTGTGTGTGTTTTCATCAGTCATGGATGTCTACACACTCAGGAGCCCCCGAATGATGACTACCTATTCACACACTCACACGTACAGCGCTGCTTGTTTGCCTGCACATGTATTCAGGCTGAAGGTGTCCAGGTCCAGGCATCATAACCAACCCTTCGGTCACTGATCAGCACTGTTCTGTCTGAATGGGCCTCACAAAAGGCTGAGAACCCCGGCTTGAGATGACCGTCAAGCTCTTTTTTTTATTTGGAGATGGTTTAAAATCTCTCCGGTGGTCAAAACCCACTTTGATTTGCACACACTCAATGTGCCGTGCATAAGTTTTCTAACTTATTCCAGCTAGTTCACTCAAAAGATGGCCAGATTCATGGAGCGGTTAGATTGAGAGGCGCGAGTGAGCCTGCAGCCACGATTAATCAGTCAAAAAACTCCATGGCCATGCTGCAGGGCAAAAGCATACAAATAGATTGGCGTGGTGACGACTCGGTATGCACCTCCACCTGAGAGTGGTGCCAAATAGACCAGGAGCGATCTGAGGGCTATGAACACTGCTAATGAGCTTATCTCTGCAGGTGCCGGCTCACTCAACTTGATTATAACGAGGAAGGGATGTTGAGAACTTTATCGCTAACGGGGGAGAACTGACTGACAAGTGAAACCAAAAACACTGTTTGCATCTTAACTAAAATGATCACAGCCCTGTTATCTTTGATTTATGGTCAGTTCATTTTTTTAAAAACTGTCATAATTACACATCAAGATACAGATTAAATGATCTAATAATTAGCTCTGCGTGTGGTCACCAGAGTGTTGTTTATTTCACTGGGGGGCAGTGCAATTACACGACCGCACGACGCTGACACATTGACGCCTTTCAGACTATCTAGGGCTAATTTGTTAGCCAATAACTGGCCATTTACACATGCAGCAGACACAGAACAACATCAGCACTCATTCGGAGTCATGCGTATGTGCACCTGACGAATGGAAGTCTGATATTTAATCTCCATTTAGTGCTGTCAATTTCGGGGAAATGCTAGATTCTCCACTGTGTTCACCCGCTAGAGCTTCTCTGCTGCTGGAAATGGGACAGATGAGGGCGGTGAGACTGAATCAAACCAGAGTTGCGGACAGTAAACCAAAAGAATGGAGTTTGGAATGTGACAGGAAGAAGCAGTAGTTCAAATAAATAGCAAAAGGTACGAATGTCAAAACAATTTATTTTTTTGTGGAAATTATCTTGCAAATCACTTAATTAGCGATTTCACAATTTGAATACAAAAACAAATGAACAGCATTTTTAAAAATCTGCACATATAATGAGACCGGAACTGTAATAATAACCTAACATAGTGCGCAGTGTAGTGAATGTTGAGTGCGAGTCACTGTTACCTGTGTACTGTATGTAATTGCGCGCAGCGTGTTGCAGTGAGGATGCAGCTGCCTCGTCAGACTCGGCTGTCACGCTTCCTCATTTCACACCGTACTGACCAGAGAGAGAGAGAGAGGGAGAGAGGGAGAGATGAGTGTGTGTGGGTCAATTGTTTCTGTGTGAGGGGCTATAACGAGCCTTTTTAAACATTTAATCAGTAAGGCTGAGTAGTTATTTAGCGTGAAGTAGCGGCAATAACGTTTCCACATGTCAAAATGTAGCGTTGACTCGTTAAAATGTTAATTTAAAGTATCTGTAAAACAATTTTTACATATGAATTCAATTTTGACGAGTCAAAAATGATTTATAGATATCAATAATTTAATTATAGATATCAGTAATTCCTTTTTACACTCGTAAGAATAACATTTACAGATATTTACAAGTGTTTTTTTTTCCAATATGTCAAACTATTTCAGATATGTGGGCATCATATCAATAAAATATCACAAAGCCATTGGTCAACTTATAAATTGGCTATGTCTACCTCATCAATATTCAACAAATGCTAAAATTATGGATGTCTACAGTGGCATTCTGAATCCTGGAAATTCCTTTAATATATCTCAAATTCAATTCTAACTATGTATAAATAAATTATAGATAACTCAAATGTAATTGTTACTAAAAGTAATGACATCTTCACTAGGTAGAATTGTAATTTGTATATTTCATTCTTATTAGTATTAGAATTCAAAACTGACATATTTCATTTTGACTAGTCAGAACAAAATTTTTCAATAACTAGAATTCCATTTATGACGGTGTCAAAAATAATTATAGGAGTCTACAATGAGCATCGCCTATAGAATGGTTAATATCAATAATTAACATTTTAAATAGCGGTCAAAAAAGATCAGTGAATTAAGTTATATATTATTAATTAGAATTGCAACAAGTCAACATTTTATTATGGATATGTCCTCCTGGAATGATTACATGTTAAATCTGAATTATATCTGTAATTAAGTTTGAATAGAAGTCAAAGCTGACGAGTTGTAATCAAGTTATATCTGAAATGAAGATTTCAACCAGTAAGAAATTACATGTTGATATGAGGCATTAACATTGTTGACGAGTGAGAAATAAATTGTAGATATTTATAATTGTCAAAATTGTCTTATGTTGGTGTGGAATTCTTTTTTTTCTTCTTCTTTTTGATTTCTTTTGATTTTTGATTAGTCAATAATACTGCTATGATCAAATGTTAAAAGAGCTTGCCACAGTGGGGCATGTTTGCCGTTTTTTCTTTGAGTGTGTGTGTGTGTGTGTGTGTGTGTGTGTGTGTGTGTGTGTGTGTGTTGGGTGAACATGCAGTCACCTCATCAGAACAGGTAATGAATGTGGGCACAACCAGCAGACGGAAAAACATTGGCAATCTCTTCTGGATGAAACTACCTTCAACCACACTCACATGCACACGCATGCGTGCACACACACCCACCCACACACACACACACACACCTTTTCAGCTGGATTCAGCTGCTTGTTACTCCCATGCACAGAGAGAGAGAGCTGTAGGCAATACCTTGTGTCCAAGATATCACACTCAGAATTGACTGCAGGCATCAGTGATACCAGAAAGCAGTGCGTGTGCATGTGTGTGTGCGTGCGTGCGTGCGTGCCTGCCTGTGTGTGTGTGGGAATGCTCCACTGCCTCCTCTATCAGGCTGTTATGTGACTATTTCTCATGGATGTGATTAGCTGCACACAGGAGCCCTCCAGCCTGACACTGTAAAGTAGAAGAACAGCATGAGATCCACACTCTGCTTCAGCCAATGGACAAAGCCAAAACCAACTTCCATCCAACTCCATTTGTTTAAAAAAAAAAAAATCTTATTTCATGTTGAAACGTTTTTTAAAAAAATAGCCAAAGCTTCATTTGTATTCAGTGTTTGTTGTTAATAATCTGCAGAAAGAAAAAAAAATCATGTCATACACTTCCATTCTGCCAAATTGATGACTCTGAACTTAGAGTTTAGACATGGTTTCTATTTCAAACTCAATCTTATCCGCCCGTTTGTGGGAAAGTAAACATATTTTTTGTTTTTATGTCAGAAAAAAAAATCCCCACCATTCAGTCATTTTCTTTTTCTGTATGAGCAAAATTTCATTCCACATTCTGAACATGGACAGATTTAATCACATCATAGAATTTGCTTTATCAAAACTAAACTACATTTTTACACACACACACACACACACACACACACACACACACACACACACACACACACACACACACACACACACA
>JBBPCS010003984.1:0-11740 GCA_037974645.1 Hollardia meadi
AAAATTAATCTGTTGATGACCACAGTGGATTGTTCAGTTATTGTAGAGCCAAAATAATTCAAATTCACCCACTGAACAGGTCACCTCAGCCATCATCACAACAATTGCCCCCCCTGAAAAATTTGGCAGGAGCCACCACTGTGCTGAACTCACCCTAATAAAAGGAAAGTAGAGCTGCTGTATTTAACAAGCTGGGAGAAAGAACATGCAGAAACATTAAGCTACTTCTTCTTTTTATAAATAATGTAATGTCTTATGTCTTACTACTGCGAATGGCTGTATAATTACAAAGTGATGGACAGTGACACAGGAGAGCAAGAATCCCAGCTATGGTTATGGTTAGGCAACAAAACCCTTTGGTTAAGTCACAATAAGCGCACACTGTAGTTTTGGTTAAATGTTAGTAAAGTAAACATGTCCTGTTTCTACCCTGAACCAACTGATGTGAGTGCTTAAACCATAAAAGCATTAGTCATGCTTTAATTGTTCCGAGCACATGTCTGGTCCTTTCTATGATTTTTTATTCAGACACATTCATCAACAACAATCCAAACATTCCAGTAAGCAAACCCACCAGCATCTAACAGCACAATATATCAACCTCATGCATATTTGTCACAGATATCCAACAATAAAGGAAAATTAAATTTATGAATACAGCCTCAAATACATAAGAATATACTAATACAATATACTTGTATAAGCAAACAAAACAGGATCATCACCAATTCATGTTAGTTAAAACACTGTATGTGTGAGGCTTTTATCTGTTTGTTTTTAGTTTTTTCTCCATTCTTGAGACATATGTTCAGAAAACACAAAGATATCATCTTAAAGGTGTTAAATTAAAACTCCATCCTCAATTCTTATCAAATCTAAATCCAGAACCTGAACTTTCAGTAACTTTGCAGATACATGCATTATTATTCTAGGAGACAGGGTTGTGCAGTAAAGCAGGAAAGTTTAGCCCAACTGTATAATTCACACTGTCAGACATGTCAAGTGGAAATGAACAGAAGAGAAGAAAAAGACAGGGAGCTACAGTATCTTCAGTCAGGTCATCAAAGTGAAGGAGAGAAAATGTCGTTCAGAGAGGTAAAGAAGGGATTAGCAGAGCTCCGATACTTAAAAACTATGATAAAGTTACACTTGCATTAGTTTAAACAGGTGACGGTTACAGGAGAGAAAATCAAAAATTAATTGAACAGTAAGTGAATCTGGGATGTCTTGCACAAGATAAGCTACTGTAGAGCACTCAGAGTGCAAGCTGTTACTTTCAAACATACAACAGGGACAAAGTAGAGCTGTGATGACGGCCCTTACTGCTGTCGTGGTAGATGGAAGATGATCTCCCATGGTGATATTTAAAGGGCACTGCACTCTTCCTAATGAACACCCATCAATACAGAATCAATAAAAGCCTCCAGCCTGCTGTTAGCTATAGTCACCATGTATGGACAGAGAGAGAGAGATGAGGGCGTTTCCTCCTATTTATTTTTCAGTTTCTTGCAGATGTGAAAAATCTCAGTCTCAAGACTTCTTTATTTCTTTCCTCATTTCTTTTTTAATGTTTCTTGCAGATGAACCAAACATTTTAATAAATCCTGAGTCTTCTTCACTTTTTCCTTTCTGTTTTTTTCTCTTTATTAGTTTTTCTTAATTTTAATTTATTTTTCCCAGTTTCTTGCGGATGCATAAAACTGTTCGATCAATCTCTTATCCTCTTTCCTTGTTTCTTTCGTTCTTTTGTCTTTCATTCTTTAGTTCTTTCTTTCACAGAGGACACAGAATCAATGGTCAACAATGATACTGTAGGCTTAGTGTAACACGCACACACACACTGACACACTCACACAGATGGGTCAATAGTAAAGATATATAATCACAATGTCCTCTTAAGTGAGGCTAAGGGTCAATCGATGATTGTGTCTAAACCTCCGTCTGAAGAGCACCTTGAGGAAGGAAACAATCAAAGTATATTTATTGGCGTGAAAGATCTCGGGCCATTGTGAAGACAAGAAGCAGGTTCAGCACACTGAGCTGAGATTCACACCGGAGGCACAACTGAGGAGAATACAGTTTTCCTCTCAGTTGGCCGGGTTAATGGAGAGAACGCAAACCTGCAGCCACCATGTTGAGTCTTTTCTCTGCAAACAGCATGTGGACAGAAATAGATTGAGGAAATACACAGTGGAAGAAATATAAATATCAACTCAAAAGTATTTTTTTTTGCACGTACACTTTAGGGAAATAATCAGACTTGGATTTCCCAGGTTGAATAGTGGAAGAACAGAAAGTGTATATAAACCCGGTCGAATACTCTAAATATAAATAGATTATATTTATTCTAGATTTAGTACAGAACGAGAATTACTGCCTTGCTGTTGTATGCCTCTGCGCACCAGTCAAGATGCAGTTTCCATCCATGTTTGTCCAGACTCATATAATATATGTAGTGACTGATATAGAGCTTGGTCACATGGTGCAACAACAATTGCCTGAAGCTCAATATCAGCAGAACCAATGAGCGTGTGGTGGACTACAATGCTTCAAATATGGATGTTGCTGCAAAGAAGCTACAGATTCTAAAACATGAATGCTTTACACACACCTTTAACCCAGCAGCACAGAAGATCTCTACAATCTAATCTCCCCTTCTGTTCCTGAGTTATGGTGTTGAGTAATGGCCAGAAAAGTGCTTTTGCATAACATTAAGATGTCACAGTGGAGTTGACCTTTGACCTTATGGATATATAATGTCATTAATTCGTCTTTTGTTTTGAATTTGTTTGAATTATTTTAAAATTAGCATAACAATTCTTGAGTTGTGACTAAAAATGTAATTTTAAGTTTAAGCTTAATAGGTCACAGTGACTCTAACCTTTGACCTGTGACCATAAAAATGGAATCAGTTCATCCTAAGGTCCGAATCAACATGCTAAATTTGAAGAAATTCCCTCAAAGCGTTCCTGAGATATCGCATTCACGAGCATGGGACTGGTGTGAGGTCATAGTGACCTTGACCTTTGACTTTCAGACCACCAAAAGCTGTTCAGTTCATCCTCGGGTCCAAGTGAACATTTGTGCCAAATTTGAAGAAATTCCCTCAAGGTGTCCTCAGAGATATCATGAGGACAGACGGACAACCACCTGAAAGATATTGTGGTATAGCCCACCCTTAACATACATAGCTATACCTCTTCTTTCCCCCTAATACTTGGGGTGTAATGGTACATGTTTCAGTATGCTACTTCTTTGGTTTGATACGATACGTCCTGTGACCCAAACAATTACTGTCTAATTAGTCAATGTTCATGTTTACTACTCACACACACAGAACAGTGTTACCAGGAATGTATTTGAGTGCTTTAACTCTTACAGTAAGAATTATGGCCAATGTGCCACGATTGAATGTTTACATTTTTCAAAATAAAATCTTATCTTATTTTCTGCATTTGTTGTTTTGTTTTCCCTGCTGTACCAAACACAAACCAAACCCCAAAAGCATCAATTGTGTGAACCGTTACACCCCTTCCTCACACACACACAGTCACAAGCTCAAACACACACAACAAAAGCTGAATGCCAGGGTTACATTGTTAGGAAGTGATCAAAGGGGAGAGCGTGGGCGGAAACTGAAGGTCAGTCCAAAAATAGTTCAGCCTGGTGCAACAAATAGCTTTAGTCTAGTAAGAGGGAGGTGTGATGGATAACACTGATCACATTAGGTATCATCCCATGCAAGGGGCAGAATTAACCAACACGGAGTTCTGATGCAAGATTCCCAAAAAGAGTCTGACTGGAGAGGAAAACAGTCAGTCGTTTCAGCAAATACCCAAAAGCTGCATGTATTTACATTATGTTAAAGTGACTTGATGTGGGAGACTACTGTTCCCGTCAACATTGTTTGTGTGTGTGGGTGTGTTTAAAATTAAAATTAAAATTGTGGACTAATACACAGAGAAAGTACAATGACAATCGGATCTTTAGCATGAATCAAACTTAGAAAGAGTCATGTATTCATATGTGTTCAAATGTGAAGCTCTGGAAGTCCCACACAACAAAACATTCCCTGTGAGGAAAACAGGGATTCTCACACTGTCAGTGTGTCATGATGGAGAGAGTGCTGTCTTAAAAGAAATGAAAGTAGTGACTGTGATTGGTAATGGTTAGCACCGCCTCCAACACAGCGACCTATAATGTATGATAATTTATTCTTAGTGATCTCATCCCGTATCAAAGTGTGCAACAGGTTCACCCAGCGAGCCTGGCCACGAAACTACCAAAAAAACACACACACACGCCACCACCACACACCGTGCTTTTTATTGCCATCTGCACCACACCACAGGGTGTTCTGAAAATAGAGCCTAATTTCCACCCAGAACACAACCATTAAAACATTCTTTTAATGGTTGTGTTTAAACAGTCACAGCACTTGGTTAAGTTTAAGAAAAGATGAAGAAAAGAAGAAAAAGTTAGTATAGAGAATACGCCTTTTTCTCCCATTTGCATCCCAGTCTAACAGCTGTGCACTGACCAAGCGACAACCTATGCTGTTGCAGACATTGCAGACTCATCTCTAAAGGCATGGCTGCTTCAAAAGCTGCTTCAAAAGCGTAACGTGCGGCACAAAAGTGGAGCACACCACAGAGTGCACCATACCAGAGAAAAAAACAATGGTTTTACTGACAACAAATCTCCGTGTTATTGGCCATTAACTCATGGAACTAGCTGAACAAGAAAAATTTGGAAACTGTCAAGGATAAATAATGAGTTTAATTGTCAGCAGAGAACTGATGCAGTCTCTACAAGAGAACACAGGTTTGGAAATACAATAATTTAGTATCACAAGTCACAATAATTGAGTGAAAACTTTTATATTTCACATGTTGATGTGTGAGTACAAGAAGAATGAGTGAGTTCAAAAAGTACAGACAGAGAGAACGTACCCCTTTGCTGTACCATGAGATGCTTGACCTCAAAGGTTATATTCAGAGAATAGTTTGATTTTCTCTCTCACACACAAACACAGAGAGGATCTTGATGTTTTAACAATGTCTTTGTTTCAGTTTCCTTATTCAGTGAAGATGCATCACAGAAACTACAGGAGTGGCCTAGCGCTGGCTGGGATTCTTAGTTTCCTGTGTTTACTTCACAATGATAAATCATCCTTTGTTGGGGGGGGGGGGGGGGGTCTAGATGGCCCACATTGCATTGTTGTTTTGTGCATTATTGTTTCTTGTAGATAGTTTATCTCCCTGATTGACACAGATTCATTTTCATAACTCATTTCCGTTTCTGTTTCCTGTTCCTAAAAAAATAAAAATAAAAATAAAACATTTCTTCTCAGTGTTCCCAAATTTGTGCCATTTCTTTCATTTCTCCTCTGTAATTTCATCCTCTATATTTTCTTCCTGTGTTGCTGTTGTTGGGTGAAAAATGTCTTTCCACTTTTCTAGCACCCAGGCACACCAATATCTTATATTTACATTCAAATTTATGCCTTCAGAAAATTACTCGGTGGATGTGAGAGGTTTTTCATAATAACATCAATAAATGTAAACAAGTAACGGCTCATCAACATTCCAGGCAGCAAAATCTCTCTCTTTTGATTGAAAGCAATCATGTTCTTCTCCAGCAGCACCCTGGTCTGCACTTTCATGGCAGTAACATGGTGGTAAAGAATCACCACTGTATGTTCTCCCATTTGTTCTGGTTCTCACCACTGGGTGTTGATCTTTCTCCCATGTTATCTGCTGAACCACTGGACAGGAGAAACTTCCTCCAATTAATACGTCAAACAAACAGAAATTACATATTACTGTCATGTTTTCCACATCCTTTCAGTTACTTGAGTTCAACAGCTCTTTTAACCACGTCAACTCATAGCACCATCCTCTTCTCCAACTGGTTGATGTCACCTGGAGAATTAGCGCCAATAGTTGTTTATCTCAATGAACCTCCAGTAAAATTCACATAACTGGAGATGAAAGTATCTTACATAAATTACATGAATTACATATAGTATATATACTGTATATAGCATATACTGTTTTTAAAGTATGTTAAGCTCAGTGTAAAGTCATTAAAACCAGATGTGGTAGGTGTTCCATTAGGGATACTACAGGAAAATTATAGGCAACAGAGTTTGAAAAAGATGTGCTTCAGATTTTATTTTTTCTTTCGTTGAAGTAATGATTGTTTGCATTCTGCTGTCAGATTTTATGCAGTGCTCCTGAATAACACAGCACATCTCCCACAGCCCTCATGAAATATATGGTACTGTAGTGCTATTTGGAACACCACATGATCAGATTGACTTTATCAACAGTTCCATCATGTTGAGAATATTATGTGGCAGTCAGCCAAAGATCTATGTAGCTTAGTATCAGGTGATACCTTAGCATTAAACAGTATAGCCTATAGGTGAATGAACACAAGTAGTTGGTGTTTTGAATTAGCTACATTTGAAACATTCTGAGGAAAGTTGCAATACAGGCGGAGGTCAATGAACATGAACAATGAAAACGTTGCTAAACTAGCTTTCATTCCCTGCAGGCCTTGTAGCTGCAGCACAAGATGGCCAGGTTTAACAGACAGGCTTCGTCATGGTTCTTTTATAAATGCATCTCAGGTAAAGAATTTTCATCTTTTCTAGTTAAAGTTAGCTATAGAGTGAAATAAACAACCCAAGCTAGCTATAAGTTGGAATGCTTTCATTGAGTTAACATTAGGAATCAGTCAACACACCTTAAATGTTAACGTAAATGTAAACAACTTTGACCATTTCCATTTGTTGTTATTGGCTCTCTTGCATGACATACACTTTTAATGATGATTACATCTTCAATCGCTTTAAAAGATTGTATCTGAATTTCAGCATTTTAGCCACCAGGCTGGAGTTTACTACCATTCTCCTCAATTTCAGAGCTCCATGATTTTTTTTAATGCAAAAAAAAAGCTGAATTGATTGAATGAACCATTTAAAATGAGACTATGTAACATTCAAAAATAACACACCCTTCAATAAACTTAAGTCTATTCAGTTCACCAAGAAGCCTCACCTGGTGGTGGCTACTGTTAGCTAGCAAAGTCAGTTTTGCTGAGTAAAACATTTCACGAACACAAAAGACGTATTTCCCTCCGATGTAAGATACAAAATGTGCGTTAGCGAGCACTTCTTCTTTGCTGAGATAATCCATCCACCTGACAGGTGTGTCGCATTAAGATGCTGATGAAATGATTATTGCACAGATGTGCTTTGGACTTGTCACAATAAAAGACCACTAGAAAATGTGCAGTTTTATCTTGAAAAAAGACATTTCTAATGCTGTGTTCAAACCAAACGCGAATTTTCATGCCACGTCGCTTTACTCGTGTCAGTTTGATTGCGGATCATTGGATCATTTATTTTTACTAAGTAATGCGAGTAACGCGAGTAAATTCAACCCACTTCACCCGGTCTCTGTACATAAAACATGTTGTATCATACAGCTCTGGGTGCCCACCAGAGTGCGGCTCGGGCCGCATTTTTCTGACCGTTTTAAACTTTCCTGATGACAAGTTTGTTTGACGTCCTCCATTCTCCCTAGTTTAGGCTGAATATTTACTGCGGTCTGCCTGAATGTAACAAATAGCCTGTGTTGCATTGTCACGTGAATAACAGACTCCAGCACTGAATGGGCCATAGCACAACACAGCAGCATGTCAGGTAGCCCGAACCCAAGCCGAACCCGAACATGACGTCTAAATTCTTAGTGCCAACACACAGCTGCTATGATTTTGTCCTCCATTTCTGATTCAACGTCAGGACGTCAGACGCGGACGTCAGTGACGCCTAGAGAATCTCAACACTGATAGGCTTTCGCGAGACAGCGTCACTCGCTTGAGTTAAAATATTTCAACTTGAGCGAATGAAGCGAATGACGCGAATTTCACGTCTTCGCGTAAAACACACCACGTCATTCGCATCGCGAATTTGCGCCTATTCGCATCTTTGCATTGACTTTGTATGTAATCTACTTGCGTGAAAAATTCGCTTCGCATTTGGCCTGAACACAACATTAGGCACTGAGCTGCTCCGTCCTGGCCTTTCCATTTCATGCACTGCTGCCACGCTCTCTCCTTGACTTAACTCACAATCATCAATCACAAAACCTTTTCTCACCCATTCCTACCGCATCTACTGACGTGTCCTCTTGAAATAAATGATTCGTAAGACAACATTGCGCCTGCTGCACTCCTAAGATAATCAAAATGCTACTAATGTGGGGATTCAAAATCATAATTACAGCATTTGGCTAAGGTACCCCAGCCCATTAAGCTTTTTACTGCTCTTGTTATGTGGGGACCTGGCAGCAGTGAGCCCATGTCCTCTTTACACTTCAAACTGGTGGCTTAGGGAATCAGGCGCTCAGGAAATTAGCTTTTGATTTGAAGCCCAGTAAGAAAAAGTGGATTTGTAGTTCAGAGGGTGATTGAGTAGAGATCGTATTAGGTTTGATGGGAAGAAAAGAGAGCTAGCAGGGAAAGGCTGTGTTAATTACTGCTACTGTGACAGAGACTGCTTTGCTGAATGAAAGAATTGCATTTAAAGCATTAAAAGCAGCGTTTTCTGTCTGTCTGAAGTTAATTCCTGAGACAGTGTTTTGGCATGTGGCTATCCTGTACAGCTGACTCGGCACAGAGTCATCTCCCACTGTGGCTGCAATCACATCCACTCACAGCAGTGAGGGCGCTTCAGGTTTTAGCATCTCCGAAAGGACACATGCAGTACTACTGTACTGTGTTTAGGATTGATTGAGCACGGTGTATTTTAAATGGACCATTACCTCCTGAAAAACACTTCAAATCACAGCATTGAATTGGAAAACGTTATCACTGACTGGCAGCGGGTTTTAGTACAAGATACAAAAGTGTAATGATTATTTTGCTTCTGTTCCAGTAGATGTGTTTAAATCAGCATTAAAAAATAATGTTTACTGTGGTTAAAGCAGGAACACCAGTAAATCAGTCTGTATTGATCTATAAACGATCATGAGTGATTATTCTTTGGTGTCTACAGCTGATTCACACTCAATGAATAGTTTGTCCTCCAGTTCATTGAATCCCTGCAGACATCTGAAGGCTGTTCTGTTTAAGTTTACAGCCTGGACCCAAAGATGGAGGCTATTTAGTCCAATGAGAATTGCTCTCCTAGTTCATACGCCAAAGATGTTCTCTAGTTTCCTGGTTGACCTACTGGTTATGCGGTCCATTGAACACTTGCATTGAATACTTGTTCCTGCTCGGCCCATAGACTTTACATTGTGATGACGTCAGAGATTTTTAAATCTCTTTTCTTGGCTGGAGAAAAGGTTTACAAATATTAAACCTCCATGGATCAACAATTCATAATAGAAAACGTCACAATTGACCTTGGTTGCAGTTCCAGGTGTCCTGTCAACAGTTATACAGACGTCTCTTTTACAATGGTGGTCTATGGGGAAAAAGTTTTACAATTATTTTAGCATTTTATATGCAATACTGAAACAATGTCACATATAGAAGTTGAGCAAGCTTGCAATGGGAACAGCATCTACTCTGCGTTTCTTTTTTCTTTTTTGCAGACACAGGCAGAATGAGACTGGATAAAACCTGGATGAAATGAAGGCTGTTTGACACAGAAAGGAAGTTAGGACTGACAGAGCACTACGAACGGAAGTTCAAACTGCCACTGCCTGTTTCTGAAGTAAAACTGCAGCGCTATGTGAAAACTTTGTCTTGAACCCTGCATGTACATGCTGTAAGTGAGCAACCATAGCTCCATTCTCATTGATTTTAAACCCACTTTACATTCACAGTGAAGCATCTTCAGCAGCCATCGATCTCAGCGGACAAGTGATAAAATGCTTGGCAACTGAGGAAAATTGGTTGATATTTATAACTGGCAGCCACTCCCCTCTGCAGATAACCTCATTCAGAACATTCAATTGCCTGATCAGTGTCCTGATCCCACCCCCCACTGTGCTGTGACATGTACTGACCTGCACATACTCTAAGGTATGTACATTATTTAATTAGGTTTGTACGGAGGTGACTCGAAAACTCAATAACAAGGAAACTGAATCAGCTGTAGCCTCCCACATTTTTAACAATGTGTACTGTGCCCTCGAGCAAGGCACTTAGGCCTTTGTTTGTTGCTGCTCTCTGCATCTTTGTTGTCGCCTATAAGGTCCATCTGGCAAGAACTGGTCAACACCCATTATCATCACATATATTCATTTATTTGTTACTGGCTACATATTAAATTTCTATTTTTGGAGCTGTGTGTCGCTCTCTCTCTCACAAATACATCATGTTTCCCACACATAGACGTTATTTGGGAGGGTCGCTCAGGTATATTAATACCCCATCATTTTTTTATGACTCAAGATTTGGGGCTTTTGAACGATCTATATATTGAATATGTAATTCCCTCCTGATTATCATGTATAACTGCAGTAGTAGTACTGTACTGCACTACTGTATGTGCATCTGGTGACTGTAACCTGCAATAACAGCACCATGGGGAGCACACCTGCAGCTGCTCTGCCATTTGTCATAACCTTTGGTTAAGTTCACAGAAGGCCCAAACAAATGAATCGCTAAATTCAAGATATGCGGTATCGAAATAAAAGGTGCTGGATCGACCACATCGAACTTGGTGGTTAGCAAACATGTTAAACTCAGCTATCTAACATTAGCATTCGCTAAATATTTTTGAAAAGCTAAGTTAGTGTTTGTTTGCTTGTCACACAGCACTGGCTTTGCCATGACTATAAAAATGGTCGGGCAATCCACTTTCTGCTGCTGGCTAACGTTAAACTGAGAGAAAGACCATGTTAGCAGTCAACGTCAGCTCCAGGCAGTTTGCAGGTTTATTGTTGACCACGTAGCGTTTCATGCTTATTAGGTTACCATTACACTGAGTCGGAGAAACTGGAGAGGTGTGTTCATTTACCATAGATTATGTTTCATCAAAATGTTTCCTTTCCTTATACATACTGTATGTTGCTATTACAGATCCTAATTCCAGTCTGTACTTGCCTCTATACACACTGTCTAATCACATTTTCCCATTACACTCGCTGTTATTAATACCTTAAAACACCTTTCCACTCGGATGAATATCCATCAGAGCAGCTGCTTGCTCCACACAGTCTCCAGTTGCTACTTCCCTCTGCACGCTGCACTAATCAGATCTCCTGTAAAGCCATTGTTAAAAATGATTGGGTGCAACTGTAATAAGTGCCTCTGTTTGTTAACTGCTGTTTTCATTTGTGAGCCTTTTACAAAGCAGAGCATAATAGATTCTGCCTGTGTGTTCAGCAGCAGAGTGAGTACAGGTTTTGTCTATAGCCACACCAGAGAGAATGAGAGTATGTAAATGTAATATTTTGCAGTGGGCGCAATGGAACTGCCAAAGGTTTTATGTGTTTGTGTGTTTGTGATTTAAGGATACGTTTGATTTAAAAGATGCTAAAAGCAAAGTTTTTACCTGATAACTAATGCACTTATGATGTACAGTCCATGCAAACAGGTACTCGCACTCTACGCTTAATGGGATACTCACATGGAGAGGGTGTGAAACAGCCTGAGAGGTGTGTGTGTACATGACTGAGAGATTGCCTGCATGCATACAAGGCTGTGTGTGTGTGTGTGTGTGTGTGTGTGTGTGTGTGTGTGTGTGTGTGTGTGTGTGTGTGTGTGTGTGTGT
>JBBPCS010003985.1:0-11739 GCA_037974645.1 Hollardia meadi
ACTGCCGAAAACCATGCAGGAAAGTCGACGGTATGGAGGCATTTCGATTTAGTCGTCAATGCGGATGATAACGGAGCGGTTGGTTTTGTGAAGTGTACGTGTGCCGTGTGTGTGTGTGTGTGTGTGTGTGTGTGTGTGTGTGTGTGTGTGTGTGTGTGTGTGTGTGTGCACATGCGTCTGTGTGTGTAGCAGCAGCCTTTTGTCGGTCATTTTTACACTGTCCATGTGTAATCAGAGTAAACAGACAAGCTGTATCTAACATAACAATGACTGCATGTCAGGTAACAAACTGCGTCGGGCTCGAGTTGGGTTCAGACATAAACAATCAGAAAGCCTGTCGGGTTTGGGCCGGGCTCGGTTACTACTGTCTCGGGCTCGGTCAGGTTCGGTCAGAAAAATGCGGCCCGAGCTGCATTCTACTGGCCACTCTAGCGAGGCGCTATCTCTGCGTTCCTGGGACATATGTATCATCTGAGTGGGTATTCTCTGCCGCGGGTCTCAGTCAACAGACTGTGCACCAGACTAACCCCAGAGCATGTGGACATGTTGCTATTTCTAAATAAAAACCAGTAAGCTGTCCGCTATGCTGAGGACTGAGGTAGGCCTGGCCTGTTTATTTTAGGCCTATTATTATCATAAGTACGGCTGACTACTATTTGCTATTTGTTTTAATAGCCTAAGTTAGAAAATATTTTTTTACACGGGAGATTTAAGCTGTTATGCCAACTATGTTGAAGCTGCCTCGGCGCTGGAGGATTCATGTGTTGTTGTTTTTTGTTAAAATGCTTTTTATTGTTAGAAAGTCTTGCTATTTACGTAAAATATTTATTTAAGATATATATTTTTCGTGTAGGCCTATTGTCTATTTTATTCAGTTCACAGCGCTCCGGTGTTTTATTCAGTTCACAGCATGGTAGGGTAGCTGTGTGAAATCCTCCTCACATTCTGTTGTTGTTGTTTATGCTGCTGTTGCACATGTAAAAATAAACCATTTTTTATGAAAAAAAATAATTAGTTGTATTGCTAATTTTTCAATGGGTCACATACATTTGTCCATTCTTTATAGTACATTTTAATCTTGTCAGTTAACGGTTAATGGTCGGTTAACGACGGTCGGCTATCGGTCAGAAAAAAAATTCAAAATTGACATCCCTAAAAAGAACATAGTCCAGGAGGACGTTGACTACATGTTGCAGATTGGGGTTATTGAGCCAGCTGACAGTGCCTGGAGCTCACCAGTGGTGTTAGCGGCTCAAGAGGGAAAGGCAGACAGCTTTTGTGTGGATTACAGAAAGCCCAACAGTGTCACCAAAGCTGATGCTTTCCCTATTCCTCGTCTTGAAGACTGTCTAGATCAGGTCAGGCTCAGTATGTAACCAAGGTGGATCTTCTGAAGGGTTATTTTCAGGTGCCTCTAACTGAACGAGCAAGTGAGAGTTCAGCTTTCATCACCCACAATGGTCCGTACAGATTCAGAGTCTTGCCTTTTGGCATGAAAAATGTGCACGCAACATTTCAGCTCGTAATGAATTCTGTCACCAGAGGGCTGAAGAACACTGTCACTTATCTTGATGATGTAGTTACCTTCAGTGAAACCTGGGAAGAGCACATCAGACAGATAAAGGAGTTGTTTGTAGCTCTCAAGCAGGCAGACCTTGTGATTAATTTGTAAAGTGTGAGTTTAGCAAGGGTAGAGTAACTTTCCTTGGACATCAGGTTGGTTGTAGAGCGGTGCTTCCAAGAATGGCAAAGGTTCGAGCCATTGAAGATTTCTCGGTCCCACGCACCCACACACAGCTGATGCGACTTTTGGGCATGTGTGGATTCTATCGTCGTTTTGTGCCAAATTTTGCGGCAGTTACGGCCCCTCTTACTAATCTCTTGAGGAAGAGTGTGAAGTGGGTTTGGTCAGACAAATTTCAGGAGGCACTTGCTCAGATCAAGGCAATGTTATCTAGTCCCCCAGTACTCAGAGCTCCAGATTTCCATTTGCCGTTACAGCTTGCAGTTGATGCTTGTGACGTGGGAGTAGGGGCTGTGTTGCTCCAGGCCAGGGAGGATGGCTTTGAGAAACCAGTGGCCTGCTTCTCAAAGAAGCTTAACAAACATCAGCAAGCATACTCAACCATTGAGAAGGAGGCCCTAGCTTTGGTCCTAGCAGTGAAGCACTTTGATGTCTATGTTGCCAGCAGTGAGAAAGTGGTAGTGTACTCTGATCACAACCCTTTGGCTTTTCTTGCCAAGTTCAGGAGTGCTAATGCTAGAGTGTTTCATTGGGGTCTGGTTCCACAGCCTTATAACCTTGGGATCAAGCACATTGCAGGCAAGAACAATGTTGTAGCGGATTCCTTGTCCCGGGGTTGAGGAGAGCGGCTTAGAAATGAGTTGATGAGGAAATCAGTAATGCGAGTTGTTCTAACAAGGAGAGTTTAAGGGTTATAAACTGTTTAAAATAAGCCTTTATGATTTTTCTCCTGTGGTAAATGTAGATAGATTGTATTAAAAACAAAGCAGATGTAAAGATTTTTGAAAAAATAGAGGAAAAAAAACCCTTGTATAAAGGAATAATTGCATGTTTGTCTACCGTCAAGTTTTTCATTTTTTGTTAATGGGGGGAGGAAATGTCAAGGCACACTGTCTCTTATTGGCTGTCCTGTATGGCTGTCAGGCTAGTGGGTGGGCTTACCTAGTCAACACCGGTGTGAATTAAAAAGGAGACCAGGTGGGAGGAGAGGCCGAGAGTGAAGATGCCGTTTTGAGAGTTTGATGAGAAGAAGACTGTTGGAGTAAACCCCCTTTCGCCGCCACGTTTCGTTTTAAGTTTTGTCTGCATGTGAATGTTAAATAAATGAACTGACAAAGGAGTCCAAAGTCTAAAGGACACCATCGGACCACCGGTGGGGCTGGCCGAAGCCAACCGAGACGGAGCCGGAGAAAAGCAGCAGTGGTAAGCCCACTCTCTTTGCTCCTAGCCGGCAGCCGAAAACGTGAATATCTGCACGGGCATCCAAGCCTCGGAAGCCCTAGACGTTATTCGAATCCCCGGAGTTGTGTTGCCATGACACTATCATAATAACAAACCCACTATTTCAAACTGCCTGTGCTCCTTCCTACAGCTATCTCAGCCCCCAGGGCCTGCTGTGTCCTTAGTTGCAGGCTCTGCTCACAGAAAGTGTACTTGGCATAAATATAGAGTGACAACAAAATTAACCAATCAAAATTTGATTTGTGGTGATTGGGACACCCCTAAGGCCTGCTAGCAGGCCCAAGGTGATGTCATCATTATCCACCAATAAGCGTAGGTATTTCTTCGTGACGTGGGCACGTAATGCTAGCTTGGGCTGTTGGGAAACCGAAGAATGGCGGCTAACGAAGACATTGACATCGTGGCTAATTTGCTTCGGATTCCATTTTCCAGGCGAAGTTTTCAGGATAAAAAGGAAATATCTGAAAGGGAGAGACCCAGACCTAAGCTCGAAGGGCTCACGCAGGCAGGCAAGGGCTTTGTGAGGCACTTTACCGAAGCTAACCATGACCGCTACAGCTGGCTAATGGCCAGCGCCGAAAAACTATTTTGCTATTTTGCTCTTCAACACAGACAGTGGTCCATGGAATACTTCTGGCTTTGGCAGTCTGAACACCTTAACTAAGGCAGCCAACAAACACCAGAGCTCTGATCGACATCTAATGTCTAGGGTTCAGTTGAAGACTTTTGGGGACACGAGTGGATTTACAGCTGGATGAGCAGAGGAGGAAAGAAACCACCGTGCACAATGAGAAGGTGAGGAAGAATCAGGATATATTGAAGCGTCTCATCGACTGTGTGGTGTTTTTGGGACAACAGGAATTTGCCCTTTAGAGGACACAATGAAGGCATTGATTCGTTAAATCGGGGAAATTACTTGGAGCTGCTTTCCTTGTCAGAATATGATGCTGACCTGCGTTATCAGTTGGCCACGGCTACTGTTTTTACCGGCACATCTGGTAAAATTCAGAATGATCTCATCAGTGCGGTCGCAGATAAGCAAAGCCAAGTATGCCACAATCATGGTTGATGAGAGCATGGATGTCAGCAATGCTGCACAAATGTCACTCGTCCTCAGGTACGTGAGTGATGTCTAGAGATTTTTGAAGTTTTAGGATGTAACTGAGAACAAACGTGCACACGACTTAGCTCCAGCAATCCTTAACTTTTTAGACAGCTATGAATGTAAATTAAAAGTAGTAGCCCAGTGCTAAGATGGAGCTGCCGTTATGGCATCTGGGATTAATGGCGTGCAGGCTCTTATTAAACAATCAATCCCCCAGGCGCTGTTTGTGCATTGTTATGCACACACGCTAAATTTTGTAATGTCGCAGGGGGCAGCCAAAATAAAAGAGTGCAAGATCTTTTTTGCACATCTGGGAGGACTGGCTGCATTTTTTTTGCGCTCCCCAAAACGCACCAAGTTACTGGACGAGTTGTGTGAGAGAAGATTGCCTCGCGTTGCTCCAACCAGATGGAACTTTAGCTCCAGGTTAGTGGGCATGGTATATGAGAAAAGGGCAGAGCTGTCGGAACTATTCCAACACATTACAGACCACCCCAGCGACTTTGACGCTGACTCCATCCATTGCACAACAGGCCACAGCGCACAACTTCAAAGTTTTGACTTTTATTTTCTGCGCTTTACTTTAAAAGGGATTTTTGATTTTGCAGACATGTTTTTCGGAATCCCCCAAAACAAGAGCCTGGATGTCCAGTTTCGTCTGTCTAGAATTGAAGATTTTCGGCAGAACATTGAAAGTGAGCGAGCAAAATTCAGCTGATTTAGCTAGAAATGTGAGCTAAGACTGAACCAACGCAACCTGCTAAATTTATGGCCCACATGATTCAAAAAATGTTTTAATAAAGTAATTGTTTTACACATTCAGATTAGTTATGTTTGTCTTTTAGTCAGCCATTGGTAAAATACGTGTATGTTGGGACCTCACCACGTGTTGAGAACAATAGAGAGGCCTACATGTAAGCCCAAAGTTGACATCTCCGGAGTGTTTGTGCTTTCTCGACTCGCAGGTTCCCATTTTTAAAGTAGTAATATTTCTACAGCTTTTATTATTACAATTGCTTTGCATCTATGTTTGTGCCTCCTCTCTCTCTCTCTCTCTCTCTCTCTCTCTCAACCCATGTGGTCAAGGCAGATGGCCGCCCACCTAGAGCCGGGGTCTGCTCCGAGGATTTGGCCTTCTAAAAGGCAGTTTTTCCTCACCACTGTCCCCAAGTGCTTGCTCATGGGGAAAATGTTGGGTCTCTGTAAATTAATAATGACTAACTAACAATAGAGAGTGTGGTCTAGACCTACTCTACATGTAAAGTGTCATGAGATAACTTTTGTTGTGAATTGGCGCTATATAAATAAAATTTGACTTGACTTGACAAAAGTCTGATAAGGGTGAAATCACGCCAAAAGATTATCAGCTCTGGCAAAATCTCACCCAGAGGTGGGATCTACCAAGATTCAAACTCTGATTTCCAATTGGTCAAAACTCATCAGATCCTAGGCGAATTCCGATGACGGGTTACGATGTCACAGAGAGGAAATCAGCTGCAGTGCACCATGCCTCCTCGCTTTTTTCCCTGTGACCGTCATAGTACAGGCATCAGCCTCATCACCACAACAGTTGCAGAAAGGGAGCAACCATCATCAAACGTTTGAATTAAAACATCGACCTAGGCGACAGTCTTTCTCTCGCTGGACGAGCAACTGTCATGTCTGTTAAGTTCACGTCATTGTCTTCATGTTTACTGTTTCCTGTGTGTTTTATTTTGACATGTCTAACTTGTGTTTCTCTTTCAGTTCACTTCCTCCTGTGTGTCGTCCCCGTCCTTATTGTGTCCACCTGTGTTGATTGTCGTCTCCGCCCTGATTGTCTCCACCTGTTCCCCATTATCTCCTCATGTGTCTGGGTATATATAGTCTGTCTTCCCCTGTCTTTCTTGCCAGATCGTGAGTGTTTACTATTGCTTTCCAGCGTTATATTCCTAGTGATTTGTTGTGCTCATGTTTGACCTTCGCTATGTTTACGGATTCCTCTTTTGCCTAGCCCTTTTGATTTTGTTCGCTAGATCCACTGCCTTCCAGTATATGACCCTGCCTGCCTTAGACCACAGAGTAAGCCTGTTATCTTGTACTTTGCATCGCTGACTGATTACCCGTGTACCGACCTCTGCCTGGACTTTAATAAAGTCTACAGATTTTTGTACTCATCACATCCTGTTTCCGTGTCTGCATTTGTGGTGTTACAGTACGATCTGGCCAGAAATGGACTCAGCGGACACGGATCTGGTCCGTGGTGTGCTTGCGGCGCAGGGTAAAAGATTGCAACGCCACGAGGAAGAGATTTCCTCCGTACACAGGTACTTAAAAGAGCTCACTGAGCAACAGAAGAGTCTGTATGCTGCCACGAACAGTCAGTTAAATCAACTTACCAACCAGATACAGCATTTGTCTCTCGGTACGGCTACTCCTAGTGCCCTTCAAGTAACTCGTGTATCTAATCCTATGTATTTACCTCAGTTATCTGCGCCAGAGCACTTTTCTGGAGATAAGGACAATTGCTGTGCTTTTTTGACTCATTGTAATTTACATTTTGAGCAGCGTGGTGCCAGTTTTCCTCCTGAACCCCCCAAAGTTGCTTTTATTATTAGCCACACCACTGGCAGGGCGGAGGCATGGGCTACTGCTGAGTGGAATCAAGATTCTGAAATTTGTGTTTCAGTGTCAAGTTTTTCTAAGACTTTAATGACAATTTTTGATTATATCTCACCTGGGCGTGAGTCAGCCATGCACTCATGAGACTACGGCTGGGAACGAGACGTATGGCTGATTACGCCATAGAGTTTCACACCTTGGCCGCCGACAGCGGTTGGAACTCGTCTTCCTTGTGTGACGCTTACCTCCATGGGCTCTCCAACACTCTCAAGGATCAGCTTGCTCCTCTCAACCTTCCAGACGGCCTAGACTCCCTCATCGCCCTCTCCATCAAGATCGATAACTGCTTCATTGAGAGAGAAAGGGAGAGAGAAAGGGAGAGAGAGGTTTTGCTGCGCCGCCATTCCTCTCCTGGCCGAAGGGGGCTCCTATCAGCTTGTCTCGTCTCTGTTGAGAGTCCTGCCAACTCTCCACCTTCTCTTCATCCTCCAGCGCCTCCTGCAGCAGTGGAGGAGCCAATGCAGCTTGGGCGTACTAAGCTGATGCCTGAGGAGCGACAGCGCCGCTTCAAGTAGGGGAGGTGCTTCTACTGTGGCCAGGCCGGCCATCTCCTCATCAGCTGTCCGGTGGCTCACTAATGAAAAGGGCGTTAGTGAGTTGCACAGTTTTTGTGAATCCCTCTAGAAAACTTACTATGGTTAACCTTGTCTCTCCTACTGTTACTCTAGATCAAGCAGTGCTAGTCGACTCTGGGGCGGACGAAAGCTTCATTGATGACGGACTAGTTGAGAGACTAGGTTTGTCGACTGAGCTGCTTCCTGAGCCCCAGGAGGCTAGCGCCCTTGATGGACGTCCCTTATGTATGGTAACACATCGCTCACAGCCATTTGTAGTCCTTTTTCCTGATGGACATTCTGAGACAGTTAATCCTTTTGCTTATTGCTCATCTGAACATCCTCTTGTTTTGGGTCACCCGTGGCTTGTTAAACACAAACTCCACTTTGATTGGTCTTCGGGTAAAGTTTTTGGGTGGGGAAAAGAATGTGTTGTGTCTTGCTTTTCTGAGAACTCTGTTTCTCAGTGGACCTGCACACCGGAGGTGAATTCCGACAAGTCCATTTCACTTCCAGTTCCGGGTATTTCTGCTAAGGGCCCTAGTGATAACCCTTCAGTCAATAGCATTGATTTTGATTATCCTGATCTTTCGGGTGTTCCTGAATGTTATCTAGCACATAAAGAAGTGTTTAATTAGACCAAGGAGACCTCTCTACCTCCTCATAGAAGCTATGATTGTGTCATCGATTTGCTCCCTGGTGCTTCTCCCCCTAAGGGACGTATTTCTGTGTTTCTTGTCCATTCCTGAGACCGATGCAATAAATAAATACATTAAGACATATTTAACCGCAGGTTCAGTTCGGCCTTCCTCCTCCCCTGCGGGGGCAGGATTTTTCTTCATTGGCAAGAAAGACGAGTCCTTGCTCTACTGCAACAACGACATCGGTAACAGGGAGTTGCTGGCCATCAAGGTTGCCTTGGAGGAGTGGGGTCATTGGTTGGATGGGGCCTAGCACCCTTTTCTGGTCTGGACAGACCATAAGAACCTGGAGTACATCAAGCAGGCCAAAAGACTGAACCCTCGTCAAGCCAGGTGGGCCCTGTTTTTTACTTGGTTCAATTTCACTGTGTCCTATCGTCCTGGTTCACGTAATGTCAAGCCTGACGCCCTTTCTAGACTGTTTGATCCAGACTCAAGTCCCAAGAACCCCACTGGCATCCTTAACCAGTCATGTGTGGTGGGAGCTGTCACATGGGGGGTAGCTGACTGAGTATGTAGGGCCCTTAACGGTGTTCAAGTCCCGGACGTCTGCCCACCGAACCGGTTGTTTGTGCCAGTTTCTCTCCATTCCCAGGTTATCCATTGGGCCCATACCTCCCATGTCTCCTGCCATCCGGGGGTCCACCGGACCCTGTTCCTGATGCGGCAGCAGTTGTGGTGGCCCTCAATGGAGAAGGAGGTGGGGGAGTATGTGGCAGCCTGTCCTGTCTGTGCTCGCAACAAGGTGTCCCACCAACCTCCACCGAGCCTCCTTCGTCCTCTGTCTGTGCCTGCTCATCCCTGGTCGGACATCTTCCTGGACTTCGTCACTGGCCTGCCGGCCTCTGAAGGTAACACCACTGTCCTCACAGTGGTGGACAGATTTTCTAAAATGGCTCATTTTATTCCTCTGCCTAAGCTCCCCTCTGCCAAGAAGATGGCAGAGGTCATGATTAAAGATGTGTTCCGGAACCACGGATTTCCTAAAGACATTGTCTCCGACCGGGGACCACAGTTTGTGTCTCAATTTTGGAAAGCTTTTTGCTCACTGCTAGGGGCCCGGGTTAGCTTGTTGTCTGGTTACCATCCTCAGTCCAATTGCCAAACGGAGAGACTGAACCAGGAGTTGGAGACAGGTCTCCGGTGTCTCGCCTCACAGAACCAGTCTACCTGGAGTCAGCACCTCACCTGGGTTAAGTATGCACACAACACGTTACCCACCTCTGCCACAGGATTCTCACCATTTCAGTGTGCCTATGGTTATCAGCCTCCCCTGTTCCCTGAACTGGAGGAGGAGGTTAGGGTGCCTTCTGCCACTGCTTTCACTCGCAGATGCCGCCAGATCTTCGCAACACGGAGAGGTTCAAGGCTTCTGCGAATCGTCGACGCACTCCGGCACCTGCTTATCGAGTAGGTCAGAGGGTTTGGCTCTCAGCTCATGACTTACCTCTCTGTGTGGAGTCCTGCAAGTTGAGCTTGCGGTTTTTTTGGACCCTTCCCAGTGTCCAAGGTAGTGAAGCCTGTGGCCATCTCTTTGAAGCTTCCTGGTTCCATGAAGATTCATCCTACCTTCCATGTTTCTCGTATCAAGCCTGTCAAAGAAAGTAACCTGGTTCCCTCCTCCAGACCCCCTCCGCCCCCCCGAATCGTCGATGGAGTCCCGGTATTCTCTGTCTGACATCTCCTGGCGGTATGCTGCCGGGGGCGTGGTCGTCAGTATCTGGTGGATTGGAAGGGTTATGGGCCCGGAGAGAGGTCTTGGGTCTCCTCCCGGGACATTGTCGACCCAGTCCTCATCAAAGACTTCCATCGTCAGCATCCGGATCAGCCTGGGCTGTCTGGAGTTGGCCGTTGAGGAGGTGTGGGGTGGGGGGGTGTGGGGTACTGTCATGTCTGTTAAGTTCACGTCATTGTCTTCATGTTTACTGTTTCCTGTGTGTTTTATTTTGAAATGTCTAACTTGTGTTCACTTCCTCCTGTGTGTCGTCCCCGTCCTTATTGTGTCCACCTGTGTTGATTGTCATCTATGCCCTGATTGTCTCCACCTGTTCCCCATTATCTCCTCATGTGTCTTGGTATATATAGTCTGTCTTCCCCTGTCTTTCCTGCCAGATCATCAGTGTTTACCATTGCTTTCCAGCGTTATATTCCTAGTGATTTCTTGTGCTCATGTTTGACCTTCGCTACGTTTATGGATTCCTCTTTTGCCTAGCCCTTTTGTTTTGTTCACTAGATCCACTGCCTTCCCGTGTATGACCATGCCTGCCTTTGACCACCGAGTAAGCCTGTTGATTTTGTACTTTGCATCGCTGATTACCTGTGTACAGACCTGTGCCTGGACGTTAATAAAGTCTACTGTTTTTTGTACTCATCACATCCTGTTTCCGTGTCTGCATTTGAGTCCTCTGTCTCTGATTGTTACAGCAACAGGCTGTTTTGTGTTGTTAGCACAGTTTTGGATCCAGAGAAGACCGCTGCACAGCCCAGCTGTTTCACCCTACCTGCAGAGCGGAGAAGAGTTTCACTAAGAGGTTATGGATAATCACAGAGCCCTGATTCTTCAAGTCAAGTCAACTTAGCTGTTTTCTACGCTGCCGCCGACAGAGTGCAATCGCGGCCCACACCTCATCCACGTCGAGGAACCACATTCGGGTTTACTACAACTTGGTTGTGCTTGTTGAAGGGCAGTGTCAGATTCACTGCTGCTAAAGATTTGAGTGTACTAGTGACCACTGCCTGCCGGTCATTTTGGGTCATATTTCTATCTGCAACAAAGACCAGTGGACGGTGGGTGATAATTTATTTACTCAATTACTTTAATTAATCAATGTATTAATTAATTACAGATAGCTGATAACCAAACCTGCTCCTACCTGTTCCCAACATGTCTGTATTGCAATGAATTGTGGGCAATTATATCAGTGAAATCTGGTGAAGTCTGCACCCCAAGTGGAGTCTCTGGAATTCTGCAGAAAGTCCACTTTCTGTGGGTTTGAACAGCCCTCAGCTCTCGCAGACTCCTCGCAGAGGCATGCACAAGTCCATGAGTCTGGAGATTTGGATTCAGCCCTTGTGACACATTCATATTAGCTGCTGTTGGGGAAACCTTTCCATATACTTTTAGTCTCTGGCCTGGCTCAGTGAAAAAGGACCATTACTGTCATTTCCTCAGAAGCTGGACAAATCTCCTGGGTGCAACCTTTAGGAGAAAACAGGATAACGATTTTAATACTACATTACATCATTTGTGTCTAAATCTAGCAACCATTTACATCAACAAAAAGAAAAAAGTTTTGTTCTTTTCGTTTTCTTTCTTCTTTTAAGACTACTTGTCTCAATTGTTTGTACTCTTCCTCAGAACCTTTGTTGGCTGTATGAATGCAATTTTAGGGTAGAGCTCTATGCTGCTTCAAGGTCAAAATGAATGAAAGTGCTGTTGTAGGAACTGTTGAAAGGAGGACAGAAGTAACAAAACACTGGCCTGCTTCAAGGCAAAACATGTAATGCTTAATTAGAATGCTAGAGAAGTTTCTGTAAGATTAATGCTTGAAAAACAAATCTTCAGTCTAAATTATTAATTAAAATCCATTTAATTTAAAAAGATGTTGCTACCAATTACAGTGGTGTGAAAAAGTGTTTGCCCCTTCCTGATTTCTTTGCATGTTTGTCACACTTAAATGTTTCAGATCAAACAAATTTAAATATTAGTCAAAGACAACACAAGTAAACACA
>JBBPCS010003986.1:0-11739 GCA_037974645.1 Hollardia meadi
TTTGCTGTTGCAGTTGCTTTGCATGTGTTTTTGTGCCTGCCCCCCCCCCCCCTCCCCCCTCCCCCCGAACCTGCAGCCTCCGCCCCCACCTACATAGTCTGCCAGAAGGCTTTAGCATAGACTCTACCTACAGTTTCTGCCAGAAACCTGGAGAGCAGCTTTCTGGAGAACAGCTGCAATGTAGACCTCCACCCGTCTCTGCCAGACCCTTAATCTTTCATGTCCACCTGCAGATTCTGCCAGAAAGCAAAACCTGCAGCAGTTCCATCCACCTGAAGGTTTTGACAGCTGCACCCCTGACCTTCACCTACAGGCTCTTTCAGAAACCCTCAGCCACCAGCCACACCTGCAGATTCTGACAGACAGCTGCAGTATAAATCTCCACTCACAGTCTCTGCCGGACCTGCAGCATCCACATCCACCTGCAAATTCTGCCAGAAAACTACAGTGCAGACCTCTACCTACAGCTTCTGATAGTATCTGTAGCCTCCACCCACACCTGCTTATTCTACTAGAAAGATTCAGCATAAATCTTCACCAGTTTCTGCCCAAACCTGCAGCGGTTGCATCCACCTGATGGTTCTCACAGACAGTTGCACCCTGAACCTTTACCTAAAGGCTCTTTCAGAAACCTTCAACCACCAACTGCACATTACGGCAGACTTCCACCCGTAGTCTCTGGAAGAACCTACAGCTATTTATCTACTTGCACATACTGCCAAAAAAGCTGCAGCACAGACCACCCAGCTTCTGCCAGCAACCTGCAGCCTGCGCCTCCACCTCCACCATAAGAATCTGCCAGACTATTGCAGCATAGAACACCACCCGCAGTCTCTCCAGAACCTCCAGTGGTTGCAGCCACCTGAAGGTTCTGACACACAGATATACAGGTGGACTTCCACCTACAGGCTCTTCCAGAAACCCTTAGCCACCAGCCACACCTGCAGATTCTGGCAGACATCTTTAGCACAGATATCCAACTACAGTCAGAAACTGGAAGAACCTGCAGCTGCTGTATCCACCTGAAGATTCTGGCAGAAGGCTGCAACACAAACCTCCACCCACAGCCTCTACTAGAACCCACATCTGCTGTATCCACATTAAGTTTCTGGCACACAGCTGCACCCAGGACCTTCACCTACAGCATCTGCCACAAACCGTCAGCCACCAGCCCTACCTGCAGATTTTGGCAGACAGCTGCAGTATAGATCTCCAGTCACAGTCTCTGCCAGAACCTGCAGCATCCACATCCACCTGCAAATTCTGCCAGAAAACTACAGTGCAGACCTCCACCCAAAGTCTCTGCCAGAACATACAGCCCCTGCTTGTACCTGATGGTTTTGGCAGACCATTGTAACACAGATTTCAGACAGAAGTCAGACCTACACCCACAGTTTCTGTTCTGAATCTGCAGTTGCATCCACCTGCAGATTCTACCTAGAAAGCTGCAGCACAAATCTCCACTCAGTCTCTGCTAGAACCTGCATCTGCTGTTTCCACGTTAAGTTTCTGGCAGACAGCTCCACCCAGGATCTCCATCTACAGTCTCTGCCAGAATCTGCAGCGTCCGCCTCCACCTGCAAATTCTGTCAGAAAACTACACCGCAGACCTCCACCCAAAGTCCCACAGCCCCTGCTTCTACCTGATGGATTTGGCAGACTACTTTAACACAGATCTCCACCCACAGTTCCTGGAAGAACCTTTTGTGCTTGCCTTCACCTGAGGGTTCTGACAGACAGCTGTACCCTGGACCTCCACCTACAGCCTCTGCCAGCAAACTTCAGCCTCCAAATCTACCTGCAAATTCTGCCAGAACACTACAGTACAGATTTCCACCCACAGGGTTTTCTCTTATTTGATATTTCCTTGCTCCTCGAAGTTGTTCTGATTTGCCATCTTGTGCGACGTTCCAAAGCTCTTATTCCTGCTCCAAGAGCAGCTTTCACGGAAGTCTTTTACAAACCGGTACGCCCCCTTAATGCATATCACCCATTGATTGGACACAGCAGCTGATTGGACTGATCAGATTAATCACAACACTGGAGTTTCATAATGGAGTGAAGAAAGATAAAAGATTAATTACTGTCATGTTTTATAGTGAGTCTGGATTATTACAAGAAACTTTCTTCATTTATTAGAAAATAGACTTTTCATGATCTGTTATTTTTTCCCATTAACTTTTATTCTGGATCCATTTAAAGTCAGAGAGAGTAGGAGAGTCTGTCTGTCAGCAACAAACACTTTTTAAATCATTGTCATTTCCATTCAGTCACATATGAGACCGATCATTCCTGAGCGTCGGGTTTGATGTGTTACATCATTTAAATTTTACCTGAAACATTTAGCCAAATAAATAATTTCTTCTTCTTCATTAAATTCATATTCTGGGTTATTAAACAATTAATTCGCAGTCAGTACATCAATAAATACAGATACAAATAACAGATAAATAATATAAAGTCATTCTGCCAGTAGAAATGGTTCCTGTTCCTCTGAGCAGGACTCAGTATAAATACAGACTGCAGTTTGTTGTTCATGTGCAGGTGTTTGTTAAACAGGTAACAGAGAGAAAACACTGCTGCTCTGCACTGATAACTGTCTTTATTAGACCGTGTGAGTCAGGACATGCGCAGTGTGCACCAAAGGGTAACTTGTGCGCCTGGATAAAACGCGAGGGGTTGACAAATCGTCAGTAACTGACAACCTGAGATGAGAACATGTTGGCAGAGACAAATGCCATCAGAAGTCTCTACAGCTGTTAAAGCCGACTGTCAGCTGATCCAGCTGTGATCAGCTGCCACGTCATCAGAAACGGACTTCAATTCACGTGATGCTTCAGAGGAGAGGACGTCTCATTTCTCTTAAAATATATTTCCTTGTTTCCTCTCTCCTCGTTTGGTTTCCTTGCGTCTCTCCACATGTCCTCGGCGGGAGGGACTAAGATGCAAGTGAGGGAAACGTGGATGCAATTTAAGCGAAATGGGAAGCACCCAAAAAGTTGCACTGGCCTACAAAGATTTCCTTTGCTCTGCACTGCCACTGTCTAGGGTGGATGTTATATATAAAATATATTTACTTTTTAAATAAAATATAATTTCATGGAAATTAAATTCAATGTCATTTTTAATATAAAACTGTCATCAATTAAATGTATTTAATTTTAAACTAAAGTATTTTATATTCCCATGTATTTAATTCCCATGAAATTATAGTATTTTATTTAAAAAGTAAATATATGTAATTGATCACTATTAGTTTTCACTTAATTTTTAATAACATCCACCCTGATATGCTGTCAGTCCATGGTCTTGTGGATTGCAAGGTGGCAGTACCTGCCACTAATTCAACATGTTAAGGCTGAATGTGTGTTTTCGATGCCAATCATGACACAGATGTTGTAGTTATTCAAATTTAAAAAAGTATATGGATATATCTGCTTCAGATGCTTAAGGGATTTCGAGGCTTTCATTACATGTAACTTTTGAATGTCCCACTATATGACCTCTTTGTTTCAGAATTAAACAACACAAGTACCTGCCTAAAATGTGCATCATGAAAAATCGGTTCCCAGTTTCTTCGCTCACTTTCACACACTCTGCCTATTGCCTTCTGTATCTACTCTTCTACATTACTGTACCTGCAAAGGAAAGCACTTTGAGTATAGACAATTTACTTAAACATCAGTGTACCATTTTCAGGTACTGTGTAGCACATCTTTATAAAACATGGTATACAAGAAAATACAGTATGAAAACCTAAAATTTATTTATTTTCATTTATGGTTCAAATTTCTTATGCATTTTGGCTAATGCTTAGCATTGTGGTATTGTTCACAGTTATGAACTACTAACTGCCATAAATACATCTGTAAAGTATCTATACAGATATCCACTATTGGACTATGCAGTGTAATATAAAGACCACTAGATGTCAGTACATCCTTGTAATTAATGTGTTTGCCTTGCGATGCCTTGCAACTGTAATTTAGAGAAGCCAGTATCCACTGTACACATTTATACTGGATTAGGCGTGTGTGTGTGGTGGTGTATTTTTATGTTTGCGCCTGATATGTCCCATTTTATCCTGATGAAAAGGATTCACACAGAATTTTTCTATAAACACATTCGGCTGTTTGAGTAAAAGAAAAATGAGATAGTAGAAAAAAAAACACAGATGTAGAGACAGGAATAGATAGATGGTGACTCCCTCCATTACTCATGGAAGACATCCTTATTACCACACCACAGGATCATTTACATATTCCAGCAGGAAAACCAGAGAGCTCACATGTCCAATCTGTGCACAGCTACATGACTTCAACCTCTCAGATACTTGACATATTGCCTTGAGGAGTGGGATTCCAGATAAGATTCAGATCGTTGGAGCGTGTGTGTGTGAGTGTGTGTGTGTTGTGATGTGTGACAAAAACAGAAGACTGATGAGCAGCACCTAATATGTTGAACGTTTGCATACTCACACACTCATCTGAGCGTTGAATGAGAAAGCACACAGCAGCAGGCACACACAAACACCCACCCACCCAGTCTACGGTGATGGATATATCAGAGCAGTGTATGTGTCGCTCTTATTACATGCTGCATCCATCCTGCTCTCTTCTCATTAAATAATGACGTTTAATCCACGGCCCAGAGCCTCGTCTGCAATACTGCTGTGATAAGGGAGAATGAGACAATGTGCACCTCTCAGGTCTGCTGATAAGGAAGGTGAATTTGATCGAAGCCATGTGCATGCGAATGCATGCATGCTTTCACGCTGTACATGCACAGGAACGCATGTCAAACCAAGTATCTTTACAACCTGTGAAGCTGGGAGTTGATCAATTTTAACCTTGAGCTCAAGGTTGATCAGAGAGGTGAAGTCAACCTTTACATTAGACACAAACTCAATATCACATGGGCAGAAAACACTACATACAAACTGATGAATGCCTGCAAAACTGAGGGGCTTCCAATGCATTGTTAAACAGTTATGAACAATATTTTGATAACTGATTGAAGCTGATCAAGACCTGATGAAGATCAAGTGAACAAAATGTTGCTTATGTGCATCCTGAATAAAAGTCTGTCACTGTTGCAAACATTTGGGAGGCTATGCTGCATCCTGCATCTAAATCTTTTTTTTCTTAGTGACTTAAAAAATATAACAAAGGCAGTTGTTGAAAATCCACTGCTACAAAGGCACATATTAAGAGATACATAGTAAACACGAGTCTACAGCCATGCTGGTGGTTCTTTGAGGCAGTACTGCTGAATGCTAATGTTGAACATGTTTACCATATTGGTTTAGCATGTTAACATTTAACATTATTAAAACAAATTAACATAAGTTAAGCTGAAGTTGATGGGAATGTCATTAGATTTGAAGGTATTTATGGTCAAAATAATAAAAGATTCTCATGGCTATCAATTCCACCCAATATTATTGCGAAAATTCACTTAAAACCACCCTCAATATGGCAGCAGAGGTAAGGCCGTGGGACACCAAAGTCTGTAGGCTCTCAATCTGCTAAATGGTGGACCAAGTGACAAACATACCCGAGCCATGCTACTAGCATGGCTAAAAATATAAAAAAAGAAAATCAAATAGTAAGAAAATTAGAACCACATCAACAATATATGGCTTTATTTGCATACTCACGTGCATTACGAGGTAATGCGTACACAGGTCGTGTGTGTGCTATCCTTTCCCTGTCCTATGCAAGTGTAACCATCATATTGACAGGCTCTTTAATTATATGGGCGGTAACTTCATTTACACCCATCCCCATAAGTGAACAGAGAGAACATTATATGCATGAGCAGGTGTGCAGGATTGCAGGTGTACGTTGGTGTGACTAAACGCCTGCCAAATGACAACCAGGAGCATTTGTTAGACAGCAAAATGTGCAAAATAGATAAGTAGATACTGTGGATAGATATGCATCTTTCTGGTCTGTTTGTGTCCCGTGCTACAGCTTTTAAAGCTGCAACTGCCATCCACAGCATATGGCGCCAAATAAACAGCAACATGCATAACAAGGCATGCATTTATTTAAAAAAAAAAAAACGACATATGTTTAGACACTGGGAGAAAGATGCCTGTTTTGTTCATTTGAATGCTCACAAGATGAGAGGCCATCAAGCTGTACCTCCAACACACTCAAACATAACAGACTACATATGGTGATGCATTACCTTTCGTCTTCAGTAAGAGGGAACACACTAATGTTTTATGGAGAGGTAAAAATGTACATACACATGCATGCCTGCAAATTGGCCAGACACTGTGCACCCCTATCCAACACATTTTTCTTTCTCTTCCTATTTTCCCTCACAAACATGCACTGGCAGACACAACCCCAAGAACCCAAGGAGTGACTTTGCATTGTGAATGTGTTTCCTTAGGAGCCCCTGTCACTGCTTGGAGAAGCCACATTGCAGAGGACGGTTTGAATATGAGGATTTTAACTGCTTTAACTGCACCTCGCTGATATGCTGGGAGAGGATGCAGTGTTTGCTGTCATGCCTGAACACAGCCTGAATTCATACAACACACAATGACAGAAAAATTGACATACTGAAGCAAGCTACTTTGGTTCATGTAATATTATGTGGAATACAGACTATTGGTGAATCTATTAGGGAGAGTGTGAGAGTATGTGTGCATCTCTAAGTAATACTGCAAGTGGAATGCACTCATGACATTTCCCAAAGTCTCCGTAAAGACTGAGTAGAGACTAAACCACAGCGAGGATTTAGTTTTGTCTGGCACTCAAAATGCCATGGTGTTTGAACGTATGCGTTGATGCAATCCTTTCATAAGGTTGTTTCAGTATGGCACTCTTAGATCCTCAACATAACAAGCATCTCTCCAGGTAAGTAAAAAGAGAAAACCATCCAAACATCTATTTCAAAAAACTGATGTCTTCTGCCAAGGTGGCTTTTCAGTAAACTAATCACATGACAGATATGTTTATGTCCAACATGCTCATGTCATAGGCCAAGAGTCTGTTGTTGGGTGGGGCCCAGGAGCATACGTACTGTATACTGTACAGTGCACTTACAACAGCTGACCTGCTTGTTTGTAAACTTCCTGTGGGTGAACCAACTGACACCCTGACTTTCTCTGTCTTGCCCTCTTCTTTTACATCCACATTAGTTTATTATTCACTGCTCAGAAATTCTGAAAATAACCC
Organism: Hollardia meadi; assembly: GCA_037974645.1. Lineage (NCBI taxonomy): Eukaryota > Metazoa > Chordata > Actinopteri > Tetraodontiformes > Triacanthodidae > Hollardia > Hollardia meadi. The sequence goes on from JBBPCS010003986.1 coordinate 7,197, forward strand.
AACTAAAGGTTATTATGTGACAAAGGGGACTACAGTGTATGTGACGAACGCACTGACCATATGGCTGTCAATATTGGCAAGAATACAAAAAAGACACAGCTGGTCATTTCCTAAAAAAACCTGACACAAGCTGCCATATAATGTAGATGTGCAAGAATGACTAGGAAATTAGATTTTGGGGGGGGGGGGAATCACAAAATTATGTAGTATGTTATCAAAAATGTGCAGTGTTATGCAAGGAAGTTGGAAGAGGAAATAAAAAATTGGACTTTTGGGTAAAATAAGACACAAACAATAAGTGTACGTGATGCAAAATATAATATATAACATACTATGGTAGATCTTTCCATTACTTGATTCACTCTAGAAAAAGATGAATAATTGAAAAAACTGTGAACAGGATAAGGATGAAATGATGGTGAAGTGGTTTAGTATTATGTTACTTGTTAACTCGGCTCGTCCAGTTGATGATTGGCTCAGGACACTCATACAGAGCTGGAGTCCCCCAATCCCTTTGTCTCTCCTTAAACAAATATGCAGTAATTTGACATTCAGCATGGGTCACTGTATTATGGACATTATACTATAAGGTTAATTAGAGCAGAGGATCAATCCCAATGCAGTCCTATTCAAATTTTTTTTATAAAGCACAGTTGAAAACAACAACAGTTGATCAAAGTGCTGTACAATTAAAAATGGCAAAAACCATAAAACAACAAAATAATCACAAAGACCAGTTTACAAGCCAAAGGGACAATGATATAAGAAAAAGAAAATAATAAGACTTTAGCATCTGTAGTTCGGTTCATTTGTTTCTGACCAAGGGAATAAATGATGAGACATTGTTGCATTTTCACAAAGGAATCAACAAGAGTTAACACGTCATCCTGCATCATAAGAACCCATGTGGGGAAATCAAACTCCAGTGACTGGCAGAGGTTAATGCAGCACTTGTACAGCACTAATGCTTGTGGTGTGTATGTTTATTATCAGTTATCAATTATGAGATCACTTCCTGAACAGCTTTCATAATCCGAATTTATTCATAGTTTAGCTTTTGCCGTCATGCTAAAATCACATCATCAGTTATCATAAAATCTCGTGGTTGGTCTTGCTTTCACACCACAAACGAACCGCTCTAGCGTTTGACTGGAAGCCAGCCAAGACCACCCTTTCTTGGTGATCTTGGCTCGCTTGTTTTGTTTTGCATCCAAGTGCGATTGCTGCCTTCACATTTGCCTAAACAAACTGATCTATGAGAGGAAACTGCTCGAAACAAGCCAGATGTGAAAACACCCTTAATTGGTATGGACAATATCTGGGCCAGTCTAACATTCAGAGTTGACGGGGCTATACAGCAACAATCTCCTCGGTACTTCAACCTACACATAAGTACAACCAAAAGCAACTGGTTAATTGACCTGAGTGAAGATGATGGAACAACCTGTTCTTATCCCAGGTCATCACATACTGACCTGGGATGGGATGTGAAGAATTGGCCATGCTAAGATGCACAAGGTACTCTTTGGCGTCCGTGGCCAATGGGTTAAGCCTTCCCTTTAGCGTTTCTGGGTGGCACTCAAAGGTGTAAAACCTGCGCGTCTGATCGCACGAGGTCTATGTTACTTTGATTAATTTTAGGCAGAACACACCAATGACATATAGTTAAGTTTAGGCACCAAACCTACTTGGTTAGCATTAGGAAATGACTGGTGACACAAAGTCGTACGTATGACCCTCCACTCAAGCCCAACCTCTTGGCACTTTCTCACTTTGGCCAGTATGTTGCACTACATCATCTGTTCAAGTCGTCTGAAACTGACGTGGGTGGCTTTACATTGTAGGTACATTAAATCCTTGTGCGTCTCTGCCTGACGCTACAGGGTATACCTTGTGCGTCTGGATGAGACATGAGGGTCCGTGACAAAACATCGATATCTGATGAGCTGGGGATGAGAACGGGCTGGATGGGAGATGTGGAGGTATCCTATTTAATGATTTGAGGGCAAAAAGTAAAATCTTAAAATCAATCCTAAAATATAGAGGGAGCCACTGAAGGGAGGCCAGCAGGCTTGTGTTTTCCTGTTAAATGTCAGGTGAAGATAAAAATTTGTATAAATCACTAAAAGATACAAGGGACTTAAATCACAGCCTCAGGTGAGAAAAGTTAGATATGATAAATGAGTTTATGCCCCCACTAAAATCATGGGCCATTATCAATCCAAGATATTTTACAGTGGGTTTTACAATTAGCCATAACATGAGTGATTAGTTTGTTTGTGAATGTCATTCAAGATCATATCAGTTAAATTCTGGTAGCAGCAGTCTAAGCAGCACATAGATACAAAGACCAACCCATTTTCATGCCCATCTATTCAGATATCGACGTTTTGTCACGGCCCTTTGCATCCTATCCAGACGCACAAGTACCCTTTTTGCGTCAGGCAAGGACACGCATGGGTTTAACGTATCAGGAATGTAAAGCCGTCCGCATCAGTATCAGACGATTTGAACAGATGACTTAGCGCAACATACTGTATTTTCAAAAGCGAGAAAGTGCCAAGAGGGGTGGCCGTCGGGGTTGAGTGGAGAGTCACACACACGGCTTTCTCCAAGGAGACCGGAGTTCGTGTCCCATGTGAAACCAAGCATCACCAGTCATTTCCTGAACCTAACCATGTAGGTTTTGTGCCTAAACTTAACCAAACATCAGCGATCTTTTCCTAAACCTAAACACGTGGCTTTTGTGCCTAAACTTAATCAAACGTCACTATTGTTTTGTTTCTAAACATTACCAAATTAACGTAGACCTTAACGTAGACACTCTGCATCAGGAAAGGCTTAGCGCATCGTCCGGCGACACAAAAAGGGTACCTTTGGATATGACCAGAAGGGTGCGTGACCAAATGTCGATATGTGACAAGCTTGGGATGAGAACGTGTTGCAAAGACAGGTGAGCTGAAGGCTCTCAGGTGAGCTGAAGGTTCTCAGGTGAGCGCTGATGTCGTAGCAAAGTATCTGGCTGCTTTAAACCTTTGTTGTTACTCTGTCATGAAGCACCATGTCATTAACTGCAGGAAACACAAATCACTGGACTGAAAGCGAGTTACAGTTTCTCACGAAAGGCTTAAAGGTGTTTTGCAGCAGACTATTGGTTTAGAGTGGATAAAATGTTTTGCAAATGTGTTTTACAAGTTACTTCTAGATGTGTGCAGACATGTGCACAACTGAAAGAAAAGAGTTATATAACATGTGCTCACTGCCCCTATACCTGACAACAAAAGTCTGAAAAATTGGGCTATTGTTTTGATATGATGGATGAGAAATGGAGGAACACTGTGGGACAAAGAAGACACAACACCAAGAGAGCCATTGACATTCAGTAGCCTTTTATCCAGCTAGTAATCTGAAAAATCAGCCAATGAAACTTTAAAAGAAAAACTACTTATGTAATCATCTTGAGTAAAACTTGATTACAGTTCTTTTGAAGGAGGTGGCATGAATCTTTAATTCTTTTGACAGGGGAAATGTTTAAATTGTCATATATGTTCTAATTTTGGAACATCGTCTCCTTTTCTGCTTATGCTCGCCCACACGTTCACTACTATGTTAGAGAGTCTGAATCACGGTGGGTGCAGTGGGAGGCTCATCATCCTCTATTCAATAACTGCAGTGGTAGTATAGATCAAAAAATTGTATCAGTAGAAAGCAAAGCTGTAAAGCAATAATAGCACCAAGCCTTTAATGCACGTCCTTTAAAAAAGTGCTGGATTTGTTGTACAGAAGTCGGAGTCTGATTGTTTAGTACAGAAAATCTACACGGGACACCTTATCCCAGAACTTTATTTGGCCCTCATGGACTGTAAATACTGTTGAGTTAATAAATTGGTTTCATGGGAGGAAGGGAATCTGGCACTTGTAATCTTAGCCAGGAAAGAGAATTAAAACAAAAAGAAATAAGAGAATAGAACAGACTCAAATTAAATTGTTAACAGTGTGAACAGAAGCATGCAATGTGAATGTTTAAGACTATAAGAAAGCAAGAGAGTGGAAGGGTTTGCATTAGAAGAGATCATGTGGACAGTTTGGATGCTTCATCAGCCCCTGAGAGCTTAGCTTCCAATTAGTTTGACCTTCCCCCTCCTCTGTCGACATCTATTGGCATCTTTTCACTGCAGAACAATTGTGGTTTACAACTGGGAATCATTTGCATACACATTATAAATGCTCAATAGGAACAGTATCCATAGTTGCCCCTATGGTCAACGGTCATATGGAAAGAGTTGGAGGCACTGGCTTTCGTTCCAAAACGTTCTGAACAGCTTTACTGTATCTATGTTGTTTCGTGGTGGGCGAGGAATGCATGCTTAACTGCCAACATTTTTTATATGTGTTGGAACACAAGGTGACAACTAATAGATTAAATTTGGCTATCAGAAATAATTAATAATTATCAAAAATAATTTTTAATTATATTAATTAATAGGATCTAATTTACATTAGATCACCTCGGGGCACCACCCTTAATGAAGGGAAAAGATAG
>JBBPCS010003987.1:0-11739 GCA_037974645.1 Hollardia meadi
CACCATAGAGCCGGGGTCTGCTCCGAGGTTTCTGCCTGCTAAAAGGCAGTTTTTCCTCGCCACTGTTGCCAACTGCTTGCTCATGGGGGAAATGTTGGGTCTCTGTATAATAACTAATAGTAAAGAGTGTGGTCTAGACCTACTCTACATGTTAAGTATCATGAGATAACTTTGTGAATTGGCACTATACAAATAAAATTTGATGATGAATTTGATGATGATAAATGGCCTCAGTACTATTCTTGCTTTAGTGAGACCTTCAGCTCCTTCTGATGATTAGCAACACACAGCTGCACAAGAACTACCACTAGACAGGTAGGGTGATAGATATTAAAGTTCAGGATTAAAACATAGGAACAAACTTTGTATTTCTCCAATTTATAATATGTACATTAAAAAAACAATTATTGTTAAAGAGATGCCATAAAACAGGTTTTCACAAACGTGTTTAGCGGTATCCTTGAAAGTATGGGTTGATATATAAAAGTAACTGGCCTATACAATCTGAAATTTTGATGGTTCATTAGTCGTATGCTTATTTAAAAACCATTCCCAACACACTAGGCATTTGGTAATCCATTGTGCTTCCACACATGGCTAATCATGGTTGTTGTTAAATATGTAACACCTCATTAACCTTCAGCTGGGACATTGCTGACAATGGCACAGCTTGACAGTGGCGATTAGTACATGAACACACTAATAATCCCCACAGTGCATGAAGAAGCTTTACCTGATATAGGTTATGTTGTAGCAATCAGTTTTCAATGAAATTTTATTTTTTTTAGCTCTGACAATAGGTCCTACCACTTCCGATACGGCTATACTCACTTAAGTAGTAGTAGCAAGTAGTAGCTCAGAGTTTTGGCAGATTGGCTTGTATATTATTTGGAGGTAGTCTGTAAACCCATAATGTTGCTTTCACTGCACAAGAACTGTAGTTCAGAGTTGAACCAGGATGAGAGCATGGGGGATATTTTTCTTAAACAAATTCATCTGACTTGTTTGCAACCTGTCTATGTGCAACAAAGCAATATGCTTTGTCTTTGCCAAAGAGTTACAGAATTCATCCAAAATTGACACAGTATCTGAAAATGAACTTCTTTAAACTGTCACCTTCCTCACAATGTTTTATGTACATAGGTTTGTGCCATTGACTTTTTAATCAAAGAACTAGCTGATCAACTAACTCAGATGATCCTCTTTTGTGCAGGACCAAATGCAACAGGGTTCAGACAATCATACTGACTTTAAACAAGCCACCAGTTATTGCTAGATAAGCTACAATTTTGGAGTTAAAATCACAAGTTAAGGCACCTGTAATGTTAATATTGATTGATTAATTATTGTTGTTTAACTGGTGTCATACTTGTGTATAGTGTGCCTGTAATATATACTGGGCCATGAAAAGAAGCTGATCAACTGACATTTCAAAAGAACATTTGTTTGAAAGGATAAAATGTTTTATTATTTGTACAACCAGCCTTGAAGCCAAGCCATACTCCACTGACAGCGTTGCTCATTAATTTATATGTTGGTTGAAGAGCATGGGTAGCAATAATTTCTCCACAACAGAACAGAAACACACTGAAACTGCACGTTGTTTAATCTTTACAGTATATTAACCTTGTGTTGAGGGCATTCGTCATTAGCTTGAGCTGAGTCACAGCTTTTGGTTTTTTAGCACCAGTTAAGCTTGTGATAGCAGCCCTGTGTCAACCTCACCCCCTTCAGGCACATTAAGAGCTGTGGGAAAAGTTGTTTGTCCCGCTCCAAAATACAGTTGTGCTGTTTTATTGCCATCCCAGGCTAAGTATTTACAAGTCTATCTTAGTCTGTGGCAGGGCATTAATCACAGACAAGCATCAGGCTGCTGGGGACTGCAGATGGGTTCATTAGACTCAGGTTTACTGCAGTCAGAAGATCCGCGTTTTTAATCAGACTGTCTACTATAATAGGGCCACCTATGGTTTTTAAGTATTAGTTTTATTGTTCATGATTAATTTCTTCCCAAGATTGTGAAATAAACAAACAATTCCCCAAAGTCTCAGGAGAAACTAACAACCTCAAAAATGCCTCCTCATGACTTGTCATCACCCTTAATGAATAATTTATTCAAGCATGAACTCAAAAGCAATGTAGTTTATTCTTGTCATCTTTTAAAATCAGTTACAGAAAATTAAGATAGTTTCAAACAAAATTGACTAAATTAGTAATAGCTAACTGTCTTAGCTGGTCAAGACCCTATGTGTAAATGAATTGCTAAAAACATTGTAGACCTGGCAAATCAAAACCAATGAACTACTTAAACGGGAAATCACAAGCTGTACCTTCACTTTTCAAAATGTGAGGACCATCCGTTGAATTTATTAATCCATGAAAAAATGTTTAAATGTACAATGTAAATACTTCTAATCATAAATATTTCTAAATATGTCTATCTAAATGTGTCTAGGATTAGAATATGTAATAACATTTATTTCCGGTACGTGAAGTAACTCGATGACTTAGTAAGTATAATTGACAGTGTACGCATTTTTCGGGTGAAGTAGCTCCCACCTTTTTCCTTGTTCAAATGCTGGATACTCTTTAGTTGTTATGTAGCTGATGGCCTTCCCAGGTATGATGCCAATAAATTTACATTGGATCACCTGTGTTTTTGATATTTAAACGGGATCTATACTGCATGCTTGAGACACTGATAAAAAAATAAAGGTAGCTGAAAAATGTCTTCTCTGTGTGTTCTGTCGATAAGAAATAATACAAAAAATTATCAGACAATTTACTTTGTAAAAGAAGAAATATTATGAAGCACATATGGGCCAGTGAATAACCTATACTCAGTCAGTTAAATCCATCCCCAGCCCCCCTCCCCACACACCACCACCACCCCGTGTGAACATAGAGAAGAGTCGACCTTCGTCCAACTAACTGTCACTGACTCAGGCTTTGACAGAGTACTGTCCCAAAATTAAATCCAGTGCTATTCATTTCTCAGAGACTTCCAGCCAAATGTGTAGCTTCCACCTCTCTTCTCACCTCATTTCATCGATATGATAGATTTCCTGATGCTTCCTTTTCACCAAGCTTCACCATGAAAGCCATTTACTTATTCACACACTTCCATATGCACACACTCATTTCCCATATCAGACAATTCATACACGAAATCACTTTCAAACAAACAAGACTAGAACCGGCACGCAGACATCCATACACAAAGACTATTTGAAATTGAAATGAAAGCACTATTACAGTATCAATCTTTATCCAATCCATTGTGTGGAAAGAGAGGCTGTAATTACCTCCTACTCAGTTTACTCTAACAAGGGTCTGCATTCACATCACTCTTCCTTACCTTTTCTCCTTTTTTCTTCCAATTGTGTATTCTATGGTTGAATACCAGCCACACAATACCAATGGCAATCAATTTCCTATCATACAAAAGACCTTTGGGGGCTCGCCATTTCATTTTCAAACAATGCAATCCAAGAGCATGGCTTGAATTAAGATGTAGCACTGGACTGTCTGCTGCACTCTGGAGAAGAAGGAGCAAATCAGGGTGGAATTTCTGGCCAAAAACAAAAGCTAACAAGACATTTCAAGTGTCACAGTCCTTTTTACATCTGTGGTGTACTCGTGCTGTCTGATTACTGCTTCCGGTTCTCAGGGAGGGACTGGGACCAAACCCAAGCTCGGTCTATGTAACTGAGTCCAAACGCGACATTACAGGATTATCAGGCCGGAGCCAGTACATGCTATCTGAAAATTTAAATTCTGCCGGCTCCATATGCGCTCCAAATGTTCCTCAATTTTCAGGAAAGTGACTAGAGAGCAGAATTTGGAAGGGAGAAGGACCCTGGTGTGACAGACACTAAGCTCTCTGTGCAGTTGGCCGACTTCTTGGAAAAGGGATATGATAGATCCCCCTTCTGCTCTACTTTGTTGCTTTCAGGTCCCGAGAACTTTCTCTTCACCAAAGCTGTTTGCTGAGTCACATTCTCTCAGTGAGCACTGCTCCGATGTTGGATGTCAAGAATGCTTAATTATCAACTTGTGCAACATTGTCTCCTATAAAACACATCTCTATACTAATGTGCTTAGGGAAATATGTTTAGGAGGAAATTAAATTGCTGCTGGGATTAATTCCACTGGCCACGTCTTTTCCAATACAGTAACTGAGACGTTCTAAAAGGCAAAACACACTGGCAGCGTCTTAACGCAACTTCCTGACCCAGAACCCGAGTTGGTCAGATCTAATTTATATTTAGTAAGTCACAAGTCCTACTATATTGCCACAGATCTTGAGTTTGTGTCTAATAACCAATTGGATCTGAGAGGCCTCACTATCAGCTCTGATCATGTGGTGCGTCATCATCATCAAACCCTGTCTCTTAGGAATTATGTTAATATGCAACTAATTTGCAACAGCAGATACGTTTGGAATAAACATAATGCAAGCTGGACAATGGTTTCTAGAACAAAATGAGTAAAATGTTGCTACTTAAGTATTTAGCAGGTAGTAAAAAATATTAATTCAGAATGTATCAGTAAATGTTCAAAGGCAGCATATTTTATTCGTTTTCCTCCAAAATATCTGATCTTGCAATAAAATATCCTCTCATAGTGAATCATTTACCATTCTTATGGGCCTATTAGGGAAAGGTGATTGTCTTGGTTTAATAGAAAAGAAGTCTAGAGTGGCTCCAGACATTGTGGGGTTTTTTGTTTTAACATGTAACTGTTTTTATTACCTAAACCTAACCACAGATGGGAGTCAGTCACCCTGGTCTCTGGAGTCCTGTGCATTTTATTCCCACCATCCACCCTTACCACCGTGTGGTCACTACTGCACAGACTCTGGCTCCAAATGATGTTACCAGTGCAAGATGGCAGTGCTTGTATCCGGGACATTTTGGCCTTATTTTTGTGGGAGGAAGTGGAGACGCTTCGTCAATCTATTTATGTCGGTTGGCAGGAGCACATATTTTAGAGAAAAAAGTTGCAGATGTGTTTAGTATTGAAATTTGGGTTGGCAGTGAACAGGTTTAAGACATAAAAACGCAATCCAGCAGGAATATGTTTTCTTCAAAATGTATTTGCTAATACAAATTTGTGCACATTAAATAGGCAACAGATTTCCCTTATCATATCACCAAGAAAGATCATCCAAAAATCACGTGGACAAAGATGAATGGGTAGAAGACAACAGAGGAAGGGTCTTTGCAAATTTGACTATGGTTCATGCTGACAGTATTTTAATGTGCAGCCTGTTTATTCACGTAAAACCAGCACCCTTATCTCAAAGGACAAGATAGATGGTTCAGGAAGGTGCTTATACTGAGATCTGATCTGATTTCTGCTAGTTGTCATGGTGAATGTAACAAAGATGCGTTTAAAAGCATTAAAAGAGTGTCTGTGTGTGTTTTGTGTTCTGGTATCATTGTTGTCATTCCCCTCGTCTTTGCCTGTGTTTTTTTTTATGAGTCACGGTTGTATGCATGTTGGCATCTGCTTAAAGAAAAAAAAAACACTTTTCACAATTCAAACAAAAAATTTGCTTTGAAAACAAGTCATATCCCATTTCTGCTCCTTGAAATATCCCTAAACCCCAGCAGACTGACATCTCCTTGCTCATTGTCGAAGATGTCTCTGTATTCTAAAGAGAGCGTGATCAAAGGAGCCTCCTATTGGAATAGCACAGCTGTAGACTCTCCCTCCATGCCGTTCAGAAAGCCGACCCCGCTGCGATCAAAACAAGACTCCCAACGGATCTATCCATGCTCTCTTTTATTGCGATGGTACATTTGTTAATGTACTCTCTCCCCTACCTTTCTCCACTCAAAACACTTCATTATATAGAAACTGTAAATCCTTTTTATCCTCTGAGCTAGCCTCAATTTCTGATTTGAATGACAGGAACATGAGCACCAGCAAAATAAATAGCTGTGATTGCTTCTAAAAGCTTAGTTTAAGACCTTGAAGGCTTTCTTTATACTTTTGACACGTTATATTTAGATGTACCATACACATCTTTGTTTTTGATCAGAGGGACATGTTGCTAGATATATTTAGCTACAAGTTAAATGCAAATAACAGCTTGTAATGCTGACTACTTAAATAATAATAATTTTAGATATTTCCTGATCGACAATGGCAATCAGAGCAGATCAAATTTATTTAAAAAGACTCAATCCATAGTTTTAAAATTTGATGAGAAGTTGAGAAGAAACAATGAAATAAAATGGAAAAAAATGTATATGATTAATTAATTATCAAAATAGTTGCCAATTTTATTTCAATTGACTAATTTACTGACTAATCATTGCCACTATAAAATAAATAATGCAAATATTGTTTTATCATTTTTTATTTTCCTTATTTGTTCTACAAATACATCGCTATCATCATAATTAAGTTATATGTGAGTATCTGTGTTCAGTCTTCATTATGCTACTGTAAGTTAGGGTTGCAACCCATGGCTATTTTAATTATTGATTAATATCAGTTGATTATTTTCTCGATCATCAATTAGTTGTTTGGTCCATAATGTCAGAAAATATTGATCAATTCTTCTAAAGCCCAAGGTGATGTCATGTATTGTCTTGTTTTGTCCACAACCCAAAGATATTCAGTTTACTGTCATAAGAGTAAGAATAAACCAGAATATTACTAGAATATTTACATTAGCTGAAATCAGAGATTTGGGATATTTAAAAAAAAAAAAAAAAGACGTAAGTGTAACTCGACCTTTACTGACAAGATTTAAAGAAAAAGTATTTCTAACTGGATGACTCATAAATTACATATGTTACCATCTAGAGAGGCATCCTTAAATGTCACTAATTCACAAACACACAAGGACACAAGACACCAATTGACAAGATTTTGTCTTTTGGGCTGACAGGAAAGATCCTATTAGATCATTTAGACTCAATATTCGGGGAGAGTAAAACCCACAATATGATTACAACAGTCAGTCTCGTATGCTGTCTGACTGAGATCATTTCTAGAGAATAGAATTAGAGCCGAATGAAACTATTGACCGTGTTGTTTGTGTCCCCCCTCAGGAGCCCTCTGGACCCAATTTTGCGAATTACTGATCTCTTTTTCAGAATCTCTTCTGAGAATAAGACCCACAAGCCCAACCTCCAGCAAGATTTGAACGAGCACAAGGGATTTAGAAGATATGATCTCAATGTTAGATGAGGATTGTTGGATACTGCGCAGGCAGCTGCAAGAAAACAGCTGTGTTGTTCCTAAACTCATGATCAGACTGTGGGGACAGAAGAATGAATTCAAACTTTCTTGGCCATGGTTGGAGATGCCAATGATAAGATCTCATTGTCGCTTGATCTGATAAACAACTGGTGACAAATCTTTGGTCCTAGATGACAGTGGAAACAATGTAAAAATAAATGTAATTTCTGAAATGCAGCTGCTGCTGTCAGGTTTACTGATGAGTGTTGTGCAGATGGATGACTCTAGTCCGAGGACCATGGCCTGTATTCATTTTCCCAGCATTGATCCAGCATATGGCCATAATATGCTCATTATCAGTTAACCCATACAGGAAAATAACCATAAATCATATGAATGTCTTAATGTATTAACACTTGAAAATACACAACAAAAACAACATTTTAGTCCACAGTAAAATAAAGCCAAACTACAGTACAGTACAAACTACAAGAGTTTTAAAATCCGAACAGATTTTGAAATCAGAACTTCAGAGATTTCCTTCTCTCTAATCTCAAAAATGCTCACACTACAAGACTTGAAAAATAATGGTGCATCACACACTACAGGATATTTATTATGATTATCATGCCAGACGAAGCAGCTGCGATCTCTCTCACGTGATCTTATGGAGAAGCAGATGCAAACAAAGCTGAGACGGATGCGGTGCAGGTACAATGAGGAAAAAAGTAGAATGCTGAACGTTTCGTTTCAGGTTACAGTAAAGCTGTTTTCCAACTGCCATAAGACATCAGAAGAAGAATGATGAAATTTCTTCCAAAGACCTGTCCTATCAAGGAAGGATGCTTGACTTTGTGAAACACCCTCTGTCAACAGTAGTTAGCATGCTAGCTGATGTTAGCCTCACTGGCTAGAATGTTTACCGTTACATGGTAGCACTGTCAGTTGATGTCTCTCTCATTGGCTAGCGTGGTTCAGCTCGGACAGTACTGATGTGATCACCCAGATTTTAAATCCTAAATATCAAACATGTTTGATATTAATGGAGGTGGCCCCAATGAGTTTGCGAGCAGTTTAAGACTGGATCTGTAAACCAGATAATCTGGGCCAAACATCGGTACCGACCAAGGTCCCAAGAGCCCATTTTCCTCCAATTGTCGGGATGGGCAAAATCGGCCCAAAACACCTGTACTCTGAGCCTGGCTTAACTTGAATAGAGCAAGGTGAAAAGACAAGATGCAGGAAAGATGCAAATCATAGGGTATAATGGTGCATTAAGCATTTGTGGTGTTATTCGGCTAAAAAGTGATGAAAGTAGTTGTGTGAAGAAGTAAAAAAAAGAGCACTTGAGAGAAAAGTTCAAAGCCATTTCCTCACTTACCTCTAGCACCACCCCCAGGACAAGAGAGCAAAATAGTTAGTATGTTTTTCGTTCGTCGTGGTGGGTGTAATAAAATTTGCAGCCTGCAAGGGCCGGTGGCAGGGCTTCAGACTTGAGTTGAAAAGTAAACCATCAGTTTTATTATCATGGAGTCATTTGTGGATCTGGCCACTGGTGTCATGTGTTTGTGCCCAGATGGAGGTTTAGTGTAGATAGTTTGCCAATTTATTGCTCAACAACAGTCATATGGGGAAGGAACCAGATGTACACTGAGTGTGAGCAGTTCCAGCATTGCTTAACATCTCACTGCCAATCAGGCAGGAAAACAAATAGAGTTTCAGCACAGCTGTGTCTCCAGCACTTGGTGAAGGGAAGCACCGGGGGGTCAATTTCGTTGAAATTCATTTGATGCAGTATCCATGAAATACACATTTAAAAGTTCGAGAGACCCCTGAAAAGAGGTGTATCATAGACTACTACTGCAATGTTAGTAAAAATCAATGCACTATAATGAGGCTAAAAAAATGTTTTTTTTTTAAACAGCAAATAAGAAACATAACTGTAGTAAATAGTTAACGTGATAATCTGTGGAATCTTCAGGGGTTTTTTTTAACCCATCTAATTTGCATCTTTCATGGCAGAAGCTCACTGCCATTCTGTTTTTGTATTTAGATCAGCTGTCAATCAAACAGTGCAGGCAGTATTGTGATATATTTTCCCTTTGATCCTCTGTTTGAGTTTGTTTAGGATAGCGGCACACTCTGTTCTTCCTCCAAACAGACTTTTGTGATGGCAAACACTTTGATTGCTCAAACACAGGCATAGTAGCCTTAATAATGTCTGCAGTACATTTACATGCCAGTATCAGTTGTATTGGTCACTGCAATGGTTTCCTGCTTCAGTGACAACTCTGAACTTTTCCTTGTTCAGAATGAGAAAAAGGTGGTACCTGAACAGTGTCCATGTCATTATTATGACTAAGAATGTACTTCAAGCAAAGCCGTGTAGCTCCATAGAGTAGAAAAAAACATGAAAAACACCTTCAGCATGCATTTTAAATTGGACATTGCAAGTGAATTAATATTTATATATCCACTACTATAATGTACCTTTTATTGCACAGCTGCAGCTGCACAAGTATCCATAATAGGTAGGTAATAAAATTTGGACATTTCCTAAAGCAATATGAATTTAGATTTGTATAACACACTGTGGTGCTTTGAAGTGCTGCAGACTTTAACTTTTTTTTCAAGAAATGTAATTCCTTCCCCTGAATATTTTCCAGTGCTCTGCCGCCCCCAGACAGCCTACATTATTGTGCTGCAACATTTCAAATTGAGACTGACAGCTTGGATTTGTGTGCATGAATGACGGTTTCAATTTTGTTTGTAGAATGCCAAGGTTGGAACAATATCTGGATTTAGGAGTAAACAAGCGACTAGAATTAGCACCTCATATTTGTATGCCTCCGCCAACCAGTCTCGTTGCTTGTATAATATATGTTGTGAAGACTTTTAAGGACTTACAAGTACACAAGGTATTCAGCATCGACATAAATAAGTGCTGGACAATGCGTCTCCACTTCCTCCCACTGTACAAAAATGAAGCCAAAATATCCCAGACACGAGCGCTGCCATCTTGTGCTGGTGACATCATTTGGAGCCATTTGGAACTTGTGCAGTAGTGACCGGGCAGCAGAGCCACGGTACTGAGTTCCTACCCATACACCGTCTGACAGCTGTCAATCATGACGTTTCAACGCTTTTTTATAGCATCAAATAACTAATTAAAACCAAACTGACCAGAAAAATGAATACTTGAACATACATCAGCATGATAAGAACTACAACTCCAATTCCCAAAAAGTTGGGACATTCTGTAAAACATTACTAAAACAGTATGTGATAATATCCTAATCCTTGTTGACATTCAGTTCAAATGAAAACAGTAAAAGACAATATATTTAATGTTGTATCATTGAAACACGTTTCAAACAAGTCAGCACAGGGGCAACAAAAGACTGGGAAAGTTGTGTCACCAAGTCAGTATCTGACCAAAGGTGAAATATGGTCACAATTTCCCCTTCTGTTCCTGAGTTATGATGGTGATTAATGGCCCGAAAATATTATGATGTCACAGGGAAGTTGACCTTTGACTTTCTGGATATAAAATGTCATCACTTCCGAATTTTATTCTTGTGACACTTATGTTATCATAATTAGCATGTGGATTCTTGGGTTATTGACAAAAACGTGTTTTGTGAGATCACAGTGACCTTTGACCACCAAAATCTAATCAGTTCATCCTTGAGTCCAAGTGGACGTTTGTCCAGATGTAAATGAAATTCCCTCCAGGCGTTCCTGAGATATCACATACACGAGAATGTGACGGACAGACAAATTGTTCAGAAAACCTGAAAACATAATGCCTACGGCCACAGCTGTCACCAGCACACAGGCATAAAAAAGAAGAAAACAGACACTTTCACACAAAGTAGACACAAAATCCTACACTTGTACTCCTGACCCTGAAGCCTGACCTTGACTGACACAGGTAGACAGGAAGAGAGGGGCAGTAGAAAATGATGAAAGCGCACTGCTGACACTTCCATGTCTCTTGATCCCTCTCCTACATTTACACTCACAACACACACACACACACACACTTGGCTGTCCTCACAGGAGTTGATGAGCCGCATTTTGCAGAATTTATCTTATTAGATATTTGTATTTGTTTAACTCTAATGTGTGTGCCAAAACCATTTTTTAAGTGTAGAGCTGTCCTGAACCATGCCTTAATTTGCGGCCCGCCGCTGCAAAATTATTGCCGCCGCTGCTTCAGAAATGTCATGAAGTCGCAATTACACGACTATGCGAGGGCTTTTAATTTGACAGTGAAGAAACATCGGCGGAGTGCTCTACAATCTTTGGGCGACACGCACCCGAGGAGAGGCAGGGAGAGAGACGAGTAAGGTGGAGTGTGGCTCGGGCCGCATTTTTCTGACCGAACCCGCCCTGTGTCCGAGACATGAGTAACCGAGCCCGGTCTGAACCCGACAGGCTTTCTGATTGTTAATGTCCGAACCCGCCCCAAGCCCGACGCAGTTTGTTACCTGACATGCAGTCATTGTTATCTTAGATACAGCTTGTCTGTTTACT
>JBBPCS010003988.1:0-11734 GCA_037974645.1 Hollardia meadi
AACAACCGGCTGCTCAGAGTCGCACTGAACTCAGACACACACGCCATCGGTGCTGCGTGAGGCGAGAGCAACGCCCCTTGATGAGGTAGCCACTCCTACACTCAACTGACCAATCCCACAACTTCATCACTTACTCACTTACTTACTCAGCCACAGAGCAAACCATAGGGCAGGCCCTCTGCGGTCCAGCCAAAAAAATTTGATGAATGGCTTGGATTCTAAAACAGAATAACAGTGATGATACTTTTCTCAGATCTGAAAACAAAAAGGTCAAATTTATTTCAGAGAGATATCAATTTCATGAGCCCAAGGCTTTATGTTCTAACTGACATAAAAAGCATGACAGAGCAGAAATCAGGCCTTAGTGGTGGCAGGAGTCAAAATCACACATCCTATTCTGCATACACAAGGGCTGGAGAGCAAACAGGAGGTGGTGCATTTTATTAAGAGGAGACTTTTGCAAGTAAGGGCAAGGTGAGTGGCATCTACATTTTTGTTTGTTCAAGTAACGGAGCGTTCGTATGACACACCTGCATGCGCACACATGCAACAGTGTACTTTATTAGTGAAGAAGCAAAACTAATAACCCTTCATAAAAGACATGCAGTGTTTCTCTCTCCCTGAAACACACATTTTTTTGAAACAGAGCTTGACAGAGAGAGGAAAAGAGGAGAAAGATGGACTATTGCACACAATGTTTATGTAAGTTATTAATAACTTACTCAAAATGCTGCACTTAATGTTATGCTAGTCCGAACCTGTAATATTTTCTTGTAAGCTGGCCTGAACTCACCGACCTAAAACCCGCAGGACTCACTAATGCACAGCGTGGTGTTCACACAACAAAAAACTATAACCTGTGACACAAAAATGGACGATGAATCAAAGTAAGCATTCAGGAGAGCTCATGTCCTTTTCAGGGGAGCCGAGCTCCATAATTTCAACCATAAACAAGATCGACTGATTTAATTAATTGTTTAATCATGTTGAGAATATTATGCATCAGTCAGCTAAACATCTAGCTATTCTTAGTTGTATTAGGCCATACCACAGATGTAGTAGGTTATAATTAGCGTGACATTAAGTTGTATAGGGGAATGAAGTAGTTTCTGTTTCAAATGATTTCATTTACTTAATCATGCCGAGCAAAAGCTGCAATTAAAACATCCGTTCTGAGGAAAAGCTGCAGTGCAGGCAGAAGTCAACCTCTTGTTAGCTAGCTTTCATTTCCTACAGCACATATTAGCGAAGTTTAAAAGGGTGGCTTTGTAATGTTTTGCCTATTCCATTGGTTTTATTGGCTCTCTTGCATGACACACGCTTTCGTGATGGTTGGATCGTAACACACTTTCATTCAAAATTGACTATGAATTTCAACCTGGTCATGTGAATTGCAAATCTTCTATTTCCACAGTCTGAGTAAAAAAGTGGTGAAGCGTTGTTCCCTTGCACTCCAGCAGGACTATACCTACTGTACACTTGTGACCCTCTTCAGGATGTGCTGTGGCCTAAAAGCTTGCTCACTAGATATGTTCACTTCTCAATAAAACTAAACATACCAATCCAACGCTAGCACGCCACAATATTCGTTTTTACATGTCTGCTTGTAAATAAAAGCTTGATTCTGGGGTTAATGGCATGTTTATCTCCACCATTAAACAAATTAACTTTCCCACATAAGGACTGGAGCAAAGCCGCTGTAAAACACATGACTGCTCTGTAAGAACTTTCCTGAGAGAGGGTCTCCATTCAGAGTTTTGCTCAGTGATCATTCAAGTCTCACTCTGTCTCAGATGAAGACTTTTGGTGAGATTTCATGCTAGTTATGTGAGCAAGATGCTTTTTGACACCTGCACACTCACACAGTTCTGGGGATCCCACTTGCAGTAGGCAGAGTTCTCCATCTCAGCTGTGGGTGTTCTGATTCAGTTTGGCACTCCACACATTTGTGAGTATGACACCTGAAGGAAAATTGCTGAAATGGTGAAGCCTAAATATAAGGCACACTCCTTTCTCTTTCCTCATCTGCATGATTCCTAAAGTACTAGAGTAATGCATTGATTCTCTTCAGACTAATTATTGGCAAATGCTGCTGTGCATTCACTTCATAAAAAACACTGTCAATCTTGTGTTTTTAGAAACTCCTACCATTAAAGGACACACCTGTGAACGGATGGATGGGATCCAGTTCTGTTTTCCCTGCATGAGAATGGCAGCACAAAAGGAACCAGATTCTTGGTCCTGTGCCATTTTAAAATATATAATAATATCATGGCCTGATATTAACCACTGAGTAGATGAAAGCAGTATTTACAACAAATCATCTTCTGCATCATCTTCTTCTGCATGGTGTCTCAATAAGGATAATGAACTCACTTAGGCAAAGTAACAACATATAATGTAAACCTATTAAAGGGCAGTTTTATGTTAAGGTTTTAGAGGTGACATCTTGTGCCTGGTTAACACTTGAGTACTCATAGCTCTCATAAACCATCTAAGTGGCTTGAAACAAAGGAAATTAAGTGACCACTGTCACACTGTCAGTGGAAAAGGCTTCAGCCGACCATTAAGGACAGTTTTCTCTACTTGATTAGATGTTTTTCCTTAGCGGGCATGCTGTGTAGCAATGCTTTGAACATGAAACAAGAAACTTACTAAGCACTGTCTCTGTCGCCACTTGTTAAATACAGAGTCGAGAGTCCTGTTCTAAGATGAGAGAAGACGAATGGAAGAATGTGGACAATAACACCCCGGTAGAAATGATAACATCAGTATGTTGGTGATATTCAGTATTTGTGATGCTATATGGTGGTTGTGACTGCTTCCACTGGGCCCAGATGAGGTATAGGGAGCAGAAGAATTGTTGAAGACATGCTGGTGTGGAACAAATGTAGAAGTACCACAACCTCTGATGTGGTCCTACAGTGTGATTAGAATGAGGGCTGATTTTCTGGTTGGGTACAGGTGTAAACTGCATTTACACCTGTGCTCCCTCAGCTTATAAAAACATTATATTTCCTGACAATACTATTACTCAGAAATATATAAATTCACTGCAGGAGATGTGTAACTTCTATATTTAATTATGTGTTCTCCAACTGAATCTCCAGATATAGTGGATATAGATAATTCATTTTTCTTACCATATTTCTTCAATCTATGATTTTCAGCTCAATGCATGTGTATCATCTGACACAACTTCATTAGTCTCATGATGAGCATTTCACTCTTAGCTGTGGTTATTTGAGAGGATAGCTGTCCACTTTGTAAACAACCCATGTATGTTTACTAGGGAAAATCTGACACTGGAATGGCGCCTAATCACATATACTATTCACTTTTTCTTTAAATAAGATTATTTCTGTTAATTGACAATTAACCTATATTAATCAGACCAATAAATTATTTGCCCGATAATGGGAAATTTTAATAAAATTTTAGCTTATAAATGAAGCCAATAATATGAAGCTAAATTGCTTTCAGTGACTTAAGAAGTACAGAATCTACTCACCCCGATACAGTAGGTGGCAGTATGCATCTTTAAAGATGGTTTTCGAATGGCAAATAAATACAAAGAAGAAGAAGAAGAAGAAGAAGGATCCATCTCATTTTGCTTAAATTGCATCCACATTTCCCTCACTTGCGTCTTTTCGAGGAGAGAGGAAACGAGGAAATGTGGTTTAAGAGAAATGAGACCGCCTTTCTTCTGAAGCATCACGTGAAGTGACGTCCGTTTCTGATGACGGTGGCAGCTGATCACAGCTGGATCAGCTGTCAGTCGGCTTTAACAGCTGTAGAGACTGTTAGACTGTTCTCATCTCAGGTTGTCAGATACCGATGATATGCCATGGTACCCTGTGGTACCCACAAGGTCTAATAAAGTTCTCAGTGCAGAGCATAAGTGTTTTGTCTCTATTACCTGTTTAACAAACAGCCTACATATGAACAACAAGCTACAGTCTGTATTTATACTGAGTCCTGCTCAGAGGCACAGGAACCATTTCTACTGGCAGAATGACTTTATATTATTTAGGCCTATCTGTTATTTGCATCTGTATGTATTGATATACTGATTGCAAATGTATTATTTAATAACCCAGAATATGATTATGATGACATTTTAATAGTAGAAATTATTTATTTGGCTAAATGTTTCAGGGAAAATGTAAATGATGTAACACATCAAACCCGATGTTCAGGAATGATCAGCCTCACATGTGACGTGTGAGGATAAACAATGTAAAAAGTGTTTGTTGCTGACAGACAGACTCTCCTACTCTCTCTGACTTTAACTGGATCCAGAATAAAAGTTAATAAATAAAATAACAGATCATGAAAAGAAAAATCTTTTTAATAAATGAAGAAAGTTGTTTGTGCTCCTTTTATCATCCAGACCCACTATAAATCTTGGCAGTAATTAATCTGTTAACTGTCGAACTCCATTATGAAAATCCACTGTGGTTGTGATGTTATCTGATCAGTCCGATCAGCTGCTGCGTCCAAGAAGAAGTGCAGCATACTGTTGTCGCTGCCACTTCAAACTGATGCACCCGAGTAGAGCCACACAGTGTAGACTAGAGAGCCAAACATGTCGTCTCCGCTGTCAACGTTTTTTATAGTTTCAGAAGAAGACAACACGATTGTAAATTGCAATCCACTAGTTCCACTGTTCCACTTGTGTTCAGAGAAGAGAAAAAGTCTGCAAGTTTAAACACAAGAAGTCTTTGGCTATGGAATATTAAATCATCCATCTTTGCTCACTACATCTATAGTCTTTCCCACCTGCACGCCTGCACCTGAGTGATGTAGGTGATCACACTATCAGCATCCATTCATTCCACAATGAGTCAGCCAAGATAACCACATGACCATCACATTGAGGCCCCAGACCCCCCTGACCTGACTCCCATTAACCTAGACAGGCTCAGCGAGTCAGAGAGAAAGAGAGAGCACAATCATTACCCTCCATCAGCGCTATCTTCATCTTCTATCACTCATGTCTGGCCAGGCCAGGAAATATCACTTGCTCCCTCTCTGTCTCTCTCTGTCTCTCTCACCTCCGCATGACTCTGTAAAATCCGGCCAGGTGGTCGGGTGAAGGCCATCAAGCTGGGCCAACTCCTCAAACTGCCCTCCCTCCCTCCTCTGTGTCAGCAGTAAAACTGTTGTCATCCAAATCCTCATCTCTTCCACTGTTACATCTACCATGTGTGTTCTTGCTATTAGTGTATGTATATGTGGTCTGACTAGTGGGTATTTGAGGATTAATACAAGGTAGGTACAACTATGAACATGTACTTTCATTGCAAGAAAAGGTCTGTTTCCCTGTGTGCATGTGTGTGAGTATGCAGAATACACATAATGCTGTGAGCAGCCTGTAATATACTAACTGGCCTTCCACACACTCATTAATAGAGCTACACCTAACAATTATTTTCATAAACAATTAATCTGCCCATATTTTCACTAGTAATTGTTTAATTATATAAATTGTCCAACCAACAGTCTAAAACCCAAAGACTCTTCATTTACTATCATACATGACAAAGAAAAGCAGCAAATCCTTATATTTAAGGCGCTGGAACCAGCAAATATTTAATGTTTTTTCTTGAAAAATGACTGAAAAGATTAAGTAAACAAAATAGTTGGCAATTAGGATAAAGATTAGGATTTTCTTTTGTTCAACTAATCGATTAATTAACTAATCATTGCAGCTCTACTCATTTAGCTCAGAAACTGCAGTTACACCCAATCAGACCCTGGTCTTGTTACATAAACCTCACATGAGGTACATTAATGCAAGTGTGTGACAATGTATGCAAACATTCTGTGTCAAACTTAGCATTATTTCACGTGACGCTAACTTAGAATAAAAGATCTCATAACAAATGTAGAAATGCAACATCAATGACATAAAGAAATCATCATTTTATAAAAAGATTTACAATTTTAAAAAATATAGATGTAATATATAATTATTTTCAAATGAAAAAATGGTGGAGACTTGCAAAAAGTATCTCTCAATGGTTATATTGTTAACATATATGTTAACAAATATTTGCATTTGCTGCTTTCTATGAAAAAAAAACCAACCTGTGACATACTGCTGAAACATTTTGTTTTTTGTTATAAGCTCATCCAGTCCACACAACGAAGGGCATGCCATCATGTGTCTATAGACTGTGAATGGACACTGCTCTTATTCTGCTCCTCGGTGACCCCACTTAACTAGTGAAAGGTCAGCGCTAATGAACAGGCAGATGGCAGCACTTGTTGACTTAGCATATAAGTTGTTTGACCTTTGGCCCCATTCAGCAAGTGAGAGAGGGAGTGCAAATGAAGGGCGCTGACTCACACTTACAAGTGAGTGGATGGCAGTGACTGCTTATGGAGAACGTGACATAGGCTGATAAACTTAACATGTGCAATTAAACACAATATCTTCTGCTTCTAGTCAGTGTGCATGCACATAAAACATGAGACATATACCTAAGGGCTTATTAAAATTGACTCTTGCGTATTGATTTGCTGGGGAGTCAGTGTCAGTGATTTCACCAAAACATTTCTGCCTTTTCTCAAATATAATGGAACTAGATTGCACTTGTCTTGTGGTGCTCAAAAACTCGAAACGACTTTCACTTTTTCTTTTTTGTTGTTGTTGTGCCTTTTCAACTCAAAGATGGAAAAAGGCTAAATGAAATTAATTAGAATACAGTACTGAGTTAGTGGATTATCTTTTGGTTTATGTTACTGATTACAATTTTGATCAATTAACCAGTAATTGAAATGAATTATAGTAATTAAACAAGGGATGAGGAGGAAGAGGGGGATGAAAAATAGAAAGTAGAAGCCACTTCTATAATTTTCACCATCGATTAATTTCCCTATTAATCAGTTAATTCAGTAAAATAGTGTAAAATACATTTTCTCAAAGCCCAAGGTGACATCTTCAAAAACTTGCTTTGAATATTGTTTTTGTTGCTTTTTGGGGGGTTGGGTGGTGGGAGGGGGTATTTTTGCCAGTTTTTTTTTTTGACAGTTGATATTGTAAAGCCTGACAGGAAACAACAGGAGACTGTCCCTCGCGAGAATCAAACTTATGACATTGTGACTATGCGGCACGTGTCTGGCCACCAGGGCAACACCAAAAAGCTTGTTTTGTCTGATCAACAGTCCAAAATTAAAATATATCATGTTTGTATCAAATAAAATAAAGTAGCAAATCTTAATTTTTTTTGAAGTTTGAGCGAGTACATTTGCATATTTATACTCAAATGGATTCTTGATTGAAACGATTATCAGTTGACTGATGAAATTGTTCCAGATTTAGTTGGTAATTCAATTTTTTTGCCACATTGTGGAGAACAGTATTCACTAAGCTGCATTGATCACTTATGCTGTGTGTCAGAGTGGCCTGTTCATGTTCATGTTCATGTTCATGCACCACAGAAAGCTCTTATAGATAAAAGTGGGCATAATCGCTGGTGTAAAACAACAGTCTATGACCATCACCTTTATGTGTATTTTTCACTCCAGTGTACATTGTTTATTTTCTGTCCTTAAACATGTTTGCTCACCTTGTACAGTATACAGATGGTAACTTACCCCTTAAACAAGTCAAGAGATTTAATTTATGACCTTGCCTTAAGCAGTGACTCTAATTAGAGAAGAAATTTGTCAAACTGGCTTGTTGAGTGTCAGCTACATGTCAGTGAGGTGAGGAGAGAAAAACATGCTCTGAGAGAGAAAAGTGGACAGAAGGGATTGAAAAAGAGCAGGTGATCATTATTTTGAAAGCAAAAGGTTTGTGACATGGAGGAGAGCTCTGCGTTAGAATGCAGAGCCTGATAGTCTACCCCTGATACTGTCTGTATATACAGTGTTCAGAAACAGTCCCCATTGCACACACACACACACACACACACACACACACACACACACACACACACACACACACACACACACACACACACACACCACAGTAACATCACATTAACACTGCTGTGGCCATGAACAGCACGTATTGCCTGCACACATTTTTCATCCTCCAATTTCTAATTAGATTGATTTAGAATCGAACAAATTAAAGAATGAGACATTTCCCTGTCCAATTGACTAATTGGAATCGACTGTTAATGGCTGCTAAAAGAAACGGCAAGTTTAATTTCACACTTATTGACATGCAGTTGATGTGGATGACATTAATCTAATGATTATTAAGACTTTCCTATTATCATCTCTCTCCCTCTCTGGCTTCTCTTACCAGACATACCATTAAGCCGAAGCACAACCATTAACCAGCACGGTTGCCATGGAAAATTCTCCTGATGATTTACCACCCACTGTTCAAATGGAAGGGCAATTGTGTTACACTGGCTGTCTACTATATTTGTGAATAAAGTTCATGTGGTGTCTAGAGGATTGGTGCATTGAAACTACTTTGCTATAAGTGCATCACAGCAACTTTTACAGTTTTCCATGACTATACATCAATAAAAATCGGTCTTTAAACTCTCTTCAACTTCAACTCTGACTGACTGACGAGGGTTTAAGGTAAAGTCAGGAAGTTGACCTGGTTGATAGACAGAGCAAATACTACAATAAATACAGTTTATTAAGAACTCAATGTAAGTTTCTCTCTAAGGAAATAAAGATCCTTTAATGATCTTACTGGAAGATTTATTTTTACTCATAAATATTAACTACAAAATAAAATGTACTTCTTATTGCAAGATTCTCTGTGGAAGAGCTTTGTAATATCTACATTTCAAATATAATAGATTTATTTATGCACAGTTTGTATTATATGTACATATGGTGCACTTTAGTGAAGCAAACCCTGACATTGTTCATTGTGTAACAGACCTCATGTAGTTCCACCAAAACAATGACAAGGCAACTAGTAATTCGGGCACAACTATTCAGCTGTAAATATACAGTATAGGTATATCATATATAATTAGCTGCGGGTGAAAAACAAGCTGCAATTTGTTTAATTGTTAATAGTTAAATATCAGCATGAATATCAGCCATGAGAGCCAATGTGGCTCATGGCTATGATACATATTTCCTAGTTTTACCTCACCATTTCTAAAGAGGTGGGATATTCCTCCAAGATATTAGAGTAGAAAAGCTTAACTCCAGCCAGCTCTAAATCTATAACTGAAGAGCTGCCAGATTGGATTTGCTAAATAACTTAACAGCACAAAATTTTTCTAAAATGATGATTTTACTGTGAAAATGAGAAGATGTTAAATAAAAACAATCAATTTATGCGTCAAGGCTTATATTTACTTTGTCAAGAAAGGCTTAACAGACTATTAGTTTGTGGTTTTAATCATGACACATGGGACAATTTGACAAAACAAAGTAGACACGCAGTAATTAAACAGTTGTTTCAGGCTAAATCCACATAGTGCTGTGGGAATTTTTCTCCTAAAGTGTAAAAGGTTCCTACAGTGACACCAAACTCTGATGGTGTCTTGGGATCCTGCATCCTTTAGGTACACTGAGGAAATGAGGCATCAGTGTCCTGCAGGGACCATGGGAACCGTAAGAAAAGGACAAAGTGTGCTTTGAGACATTGATTGGTATCTCTGACAACATTTACAAGAGTTTATTCATGAGGGTGTAGTTCATGACAGAGGCAGAGACTGAAACACAGATGAACTTCTCATGTATAAATGCACACACACACACACACACACACACACACACTAGACACTAGTCCCTTATTATCTCATTCCTTTATCAACTTTTTGACTCTGCGCAGAAGAGATAAAATCATTAAATTCCAAACTACTCATTTATTTTTCTGGGAAACATCTCTAACTCCTTTCCTCACATCACTGGGAAAGTTACTATCACTCAATTCATAACACTTTAAAATGCACTGTGTGAGTCGGGTTTGCAGGTTGCGCGTGGGGGCACGAGTGTGTTGTGTTGGCTTAGAAAGATTCAACGAGAGCCTGCAGAGAGTCTGTCAGATCAAGGTGCTTCAACATGTAAACTCTGACTCCCTGGAGGTGTGAGATATTAGTTTTGGGAAAGCCTCTATATCCTGGGGAAAATTGTCTTTCTGGACAAAACACTGTGCAGACAGAGATAGGAAGCATTACAAGCAAGGGAAACATACTGAGAGGAAGGCAGAGAAATGGAGACAAACAGTCGCTTGTTTACACTGCAGAAACTGTTCATCTTAACTTATTTTCTCTGGCGTTGGGTATTAAAATCTTATTTTTCATTAAACAAATAGGACACTGCCACAACGTGAGGGAACATGACTTTATTCCAAAGCAAATTAACTAATTTCAACACAGTTCTTGGGTCAAGTGATATTAATCTAAAAACAGCCTCAAATTCAAGATCTTCAAACTGAAACCACAGTGGAAATAAGTGTAATAGTCACACTCCATTAGATCACTCATTAAAAAAATTAATTTAACAGACAAATATGAGATTAAATGAATATTGGATGCAGTGTAAACATCTTGTGATGTCCATCTTATGAAGATGTGCTACTGAATAAGAGAGTGTTATGCATGATGATATTGGAGAAATATGCAAGGCAATCTCCGCTAAGGACTTTCCACTCCTCCATAACCTCCAGCTACATCACATTATCAAATATTCGCATGCGCACACACACAACATTTCACTCCTGTACATATTGAATATGAACAGCCAACTGATTGTGCAGGTCAAAGCACAGCTGACTTTAATGCTGTGAGTGAAGATGCTGTTATCTACAATGTCTGATTACAGAACCCCACACCAAATACTAGATTTCAGTGCAACAGCTGTTTTACATTACAGGGGAAGGGAGAAAGATAATAATGGGCTTTGATCTGCAGAGGCAATAAGGACTTTTTGTGTTTTATATGGTGTGAGTTTTATGGAACAGATGGACTTCTCTTGTCCTGATGGAGTGAGAGGTCTGTTAGTTTTCATTCCACCCTCTAATACTTTAATTAGAGAGGATTAAGTGGGCAGTAAGTGACCCGAGCAGGTGATCAAACACAGAACAGGGTAATAATAGTCACGCACATCAGACTGAGGCACTAAAAGTGCAGCTTTTTGACTCCAGATAATACTGTGAAGTCACATTTATATCTGCATATGATATATTCTGATTAACTAAACTAAAATATATTCCTCCACAAGATTTAACATCTTCTGAATGAAATGAAATGAAATAATTTACAACAGCAAAAAGTGAAAAAGAGATTTAGAGGCTCTAACTTTGAATAAAAAGCTGGAAATGCATCACAAGTGCATCTCAACACATTTATGTATCAGCTCTGTTTGAGGATAGGATAGTTTCCAAGAGAACAGATTCTGAAACACTCTAACAGCTCTATATTATAGATTATATTGTAGCAACAACACATGCAACAACAGGAATGCCTTCAAGGAGAGACAGTTTGTCAATGTGTGCCCCATATCCCAGTATTTAAAGGTTCAGTGTAATTAGCATATGAATTTTTGAGTTTTGTGAGGACACAGTGACCTCTGACCCCGTTTTCACCTGGTAGTAAAATCTGATCTGAGTGATCCGATCACAAGTGGACAGCTCTAAGTACAGGTGTGAGTGCACCCAGGACGCATTGAGGACGCACTGAGATCCGATCACTCAGACCACATTCGGAGGTGGTGTAGGCCACATATGGCCACATTCTTATAGCAGTGTGTACGGTATGTGTCCCGGGCCACATTGAAGGACCGCCTACTCAAC
>JBBPCS010003989.1:0-11734 GCA_037974645.1 Hollardia meadi
CTAGCTTACGTAAGCACGCATTACGTTTTTGTTTTACAGGAAGAAAACTGGATTGGATTTTTAGCAATTTTGATATAGAAATATGAAGAAATTAGATTTTTGTAATTTTTCTGGCATACATTGTTAAATTGGTGCACAATACTACCAGGGATGTGATCTAAAAGGGTTACAAAGACATTTTTCATTTCAGCTCGACTTTGAGTCCCATTTTCATTTTTTCAACATTATTGCTGTCTTTTCTTCAATACACCTTTCCGACAATATATCGCTCCCCTCCCCAGGTAGTGTCAGTTCAGCGACACACTTAACTTCTGTATCAGCCTACATGAGTCTCACATTTTACCTGTAAGATTCATGACATGAAATACAAGCTTTCCTTCTAGTCAAGTGCTCAATTGGGTCAATGAACATCTCTTTAAATCCCTCATCTTCTACCACACTGACTGGCAGTTTATTGCCTGGGCCGCCACACATCACACTTTCTCTTCCCAACTTTCAGCGGTGTGATCTTTGGCTGCAAGGACTTCCTCGGACATTGCAGCCGTGTGCTTGTTCTTAATGTTGTACAGCATAGTGCAAGTACTATTAGTACTACTAATAAACTGATGAGTAGCATCCCACAATTTGCATTTGATTTTGTTGCCTTTCTGGACGAAATGTTCCCACACTCATTTTGTGTAGGGCACTTCTTTTTTTTTTTTTACCTCAGACTATTAGCAAGTAAAGGTATGCAAATTAATCTACAGACCGACAAGCATAACTGGTTAAAAATATTTTCTGTGGTTAACGAGGTAATGGTTAACCGTTGACTTCCCTAGTTCCGTTACAAAATCCCAGTGCACCACCATCTCTCCTGCTGGGCTGAAGACGTGCTGCCAGCCAAAGAGTCAAACACAGTGGACAGCAGTAGAGGAGGTTGTACCACCATCTGGTTCCAAAGTGGCTTAGCCAACTTCACTGACAGACATCACCAGAGCAGAGAGATCTGTAGCAGCCAACAGACTGGAGTCGCACTGGGCTGCCTAGCGCTGTCTGCCCTCCGTTTCCAGTGCCCTTCTCTGCTTCCATCACAGCGGTTTTGTGGTGAGGTCATTGTGTATAGTGTACAGCCTGTCGCTTCTGCATCGCTTTATGTACAATGATGCTGTCACAAATGTGCCACGGAAATTGAGGAACAGGAACCAGATGCAGACACCAGAGGCAGAGCAGATACAGTCCAGCAATATTTATTAAATTCAAAAAACACAAGGCTTATGGTGAGTGGAGGCAGGCAGAGGTCAAAACCATGATTCGGTCCATGAAGGGAAACAAATCCAAAAAAGGGCAAAGGCAATATCCCAAATCCCAAAAACCAGGTCCAAAAATGTATTAAAAATTAATCATCAGTTGCTTGTTCCAGGTTAAGAAATGTGAACATTTCTTCATTTTCTCTGTTTCATATCACTGTGAGTTAAATGCTTTTGTGTTTTGGACCTGTGGTCAAAATAAAATTTAAAGACTTTACCTTGGGTAAGTTGTACTGGGCTTTTTTCCCCCCTTAATTGAATATAAAAAATAATTGAGGGATAATCAGTTTGAAAATAATCATTTATCGCAGACCCATGTGCAATGTAGTGAGGTTATCCACTACTGTTAGAAGTCAAGACACATTTAATCCACCTTATAAATTGCTGGATAATGTGATCTTGGAGAAAAAAGGTGAAAAAGTGAAACAGAGAAAAACCTAGTTTGTGTCAACACCTGGCAGACTTGTAGTGTAGGAGTAGACTTCATGCTTCATTTTGGACCAGTGAAAATTGTTTGTGAAGACACAGAATGCTATTTGTGAGCTTATCTGGCAAAGGGCCTCAGATGAAATGAAAATATTTACTGTGAGTAATAGGGTGCAACAACAAGGTTACATTTCCTCCATCAGAATCAATGCCACTTAAATTCCCTCAGCTCAGTGACGGATCTCCTGAATACAACTTATTGTTAGAAAGTGTTCTCACAGTTTGTTTTTTTCTTGCCACCTCACCCTTCCCCAACTACTTTGACGGAATATTCCTCCATGTCCTCTTATTCAGAGATGACCCCAGAGTCCTTTAAAATAAATTTTCTGGGGCATCCATCACCCAAATAATCAGCTGAATTTACTGAACCATTATCGCTGTGTCACATAGAGACGATGGGGACATGACATTAACTGCACCCCCTCATGTATTTTCCCTCCCTCTGTTTTCTCCTTCTGCTTGTTTACTCGCGTTCTTGCTACGTACTTGCTGACAATTTCACGTAACCTTTGTGAGGGAACAGGAGGAGGACGAGGAGTAGATGAGACTCTGGAGCTCCAATTAGAGGGAGGGAGGATGCCGCCAGCTGGAGGGGCAATGTCAAGAGCGTGATTGAGTCATTTGCGATTAAATATGCATATGCTTGTTGTGCTATTCTTTAATGTGTCATTGGTATTCCATTTGTGCTAAGAAATGAAATGTGAGCTACAATGTCACAGATGTACAGTAGTTGAATAAAGTGGTCATGAATTCTGATATACAAGGTCGCAGGTTGTTAAGTGCTTGCTGGTTCCCTCTCTGTTTGGCCATTATTATGTCATTAATTATACAAAACTAAAATGGTTTACCATACAGATCCAAACAAAGTGTACCTACTTAGCATTTTTTGCCTCATTGATTCAGTCTCTCGCTGTCTATTTCTCTCTGAGGTTATTAAGTGTTTAATGTTCAGTACCCAAGGAAAATCCACAGGCACGCAAGGATAGGTGATGTGGAGAGTGTTGAGTGGCTGCCGACTGATAATAAGAACTCGCTTCTCTTCCTTTTTTCACTTATCACATTATCTCTCATTCTCCCATTTACAAAACAGGTAGCCATACTTCTTTCAACAACACAGCCGACTTTGTCTTGTTAATTTACTCGCAGTCCAGGTACCTCTCATTCTGTCAGCACTCTTTTAAACATTGCTCTTTTTATTTTAGTCATAAGCAAAATGTCATGAAGCAGGTAACTACCTGTAAAGATTCCAGTCCATTTTTGTTTCCTCGGACCAAGAGGCAACTTGCAAAGTGGCTGATGTGTCAATATAGGGAATATATAGAACATTTTTGTGTATTAAATTTGTCAGGTATATCCTATATTATGTAAAAGATGGTGATTACAGAACAGCATTCATAAATGTATAGGATGATTAAAAATAAAATTAAGAATTAACTGTAATTTGAGGGTTTCTGTGGTCATGGAAAAAGTCACAAACCTGGAAACGTGGTTTCTAGGCATTTGATGATTGCAATAACACATATCCATGACCTTTTTAAACGTTTATATATATATATATTTACATGACAGTTAAGTAAATTTTGATTTGAGTTTATTGCAATGCCAAATGAAACAATTATTGATTACTGAATTCTCCAAATGATTACTTCTTTTAAAAAAACACAAGAAATTGTAAATTACAATTATGTATTTATTAATAAAGTAAATCATTTGAATGTAGACCCACATATGTAGGTGGCTAGCATTGTTTCAAAATTTAAAAGGAATTATTGTTGCCAAAGCTCCAGTAAACAGAAAACCACTGTAACCACCATTTGCTGTTCACTATACTGTTAGCTGTAGTTATCTAAAGCTACTGTCAGCTCAGTTAAGTGAAACAAGTGACCATTATCATTTATTTAGACATGGATACAACAGTGCAATTCAGCCATGCTTCCAATTTTGCCCACTGGCGACTCAATATTGCAACAAAAAAAAAACCCTGTGGCCCAAAAAACATTTTCCCTATAGACGTCTGTAAAACTGTTGAGAGCACAACAGAACTGCGGGAACTAACCGGCGTGGCCAGCAGGAGAATAACAACGGCCCATATTCAGTGGGCCGCATACACAGGAAGTAAACACAGAAGCTAGAAATAATTTTTGGCGAATGCCTCAAGCAAGCAATTCTCATTGGGTTAAATAGGCGCCGTCTTTATGTCTGGTATTTAGTTCTACTTATATATCTATGAGTGAAGTGTGCAGAAGTGTGAGAGTCGGGCATCAACAGCGAGCGAAAACGTCATGTAGAGGGATATTTTCACATCTTACTTGGTAAATTGAGGATTTATTTCAGCCAAACCAGAGGTGATTGTGGAAAGACAACCCAAGATGGTTTTGATTAGTTTTATTTCTTTTGTCTTGTTGGAATGAAGTGTGTTTTACGATGAGTTAACATGACACTTAAGCTCATCTTAGTTCAGTGAAAGAGAGAAACTTGAATTCAGAAGGTGTACAGGTGTACATTTTTCTGTTTTGTACGGAAAATAGGTATAAGAATATTTCCTTTCCTGACGTTTGTTTTGTTTACCATTTGAAACTTAACGCTCACCGCTTGTATAACGTTATATCTCTCAGCTAAAACTATCAGGCTATTGCCTCTAGAGGTATAATGAGAGAGGATGGGCCGGGGCTAGCTGGTTAGCATGCTAACTTCAACACAATACATAGCACTAATACCAATATTAGTGAATTTTTTAAATGTTTAAATTCTAGCCATATCTTACAAATTGCACCTTTAGTACATGATGTGATTTGTAGTTTTCTTTTGGTCATACCCTCAATCCATTTATGTAAAATATACTGTAGGTACATTGTAGTAATTCAATTATAATAGTTTTTTGTGTGTCTAGCTGTGATCTATTTACGTTGGTTGCCACTTTATTTTGTTTTACAGGGTTCCCTGTAGTTCTGCAATGACTGAGGGGGTTGCACCACACCAAGTGAGAAACACACTGACTAAATGAGGCAGTTGAACACAAATCACTGAAAAACTTAACCTGTTCAAATATTCCTTCACCTTTCTCAATTTTATCTTGACAAATCTTTAGACCATGGCAGTATTAACAAACCACAGCAAGAGAGAGCTCACTACAGAGCTGCTTTCTGTGGATGCCTCTTTTCCTCCAAAGGCCCATCTGCTGTGTATCCCTGAGCATGGGAGGAGATTGGCTGCTGAGCTTTTGCCACCACCCTCCCTCTATCTCCCCTTCTTTGTGCTGTACCTGGCTGTGACTGCATTAGCTCAGCTGTCACTCATCAGTAGAGTAAAATGGGGGGGGGGGGGGTTAAGAACAGGGGGGACGTGGGTGCAGTTTGGAGGCCAGTAAAGGTCACTTTGACAATGACTGAGTAGAGACACTGATAAAATATGTTCTATTTGACTCCCTCTAACCTCCACTCTGTTCTAATTATCCGTGGAGAGCTGCAGACATGTCTATCACTGCTACAGAAAAAAGCAAAGCTGATTCATACACACAGTGATCCTTTTTACTAAGTTGCACAAAATAAAAACAATGCATATAGAAACATACTGGATCAATATTTCATGTAATGAATTTTTTCACAAAAAGCCAGTAATTGTTAACAGAGTGAATCAATATTGCAAACATTGCTGGTTATTCTGAGAGAATCAATATTGTGCAGCTGTAAACCACACAAACTTGACTTTCCCATTGAAGGAGCAGTTCACCCAAAAATGAAAATTCTGTCATTATCTCACCACCATGCCATTGAAAAATTGGGTAAGGTTTCTTAGTCCACAAAATGTACAAAAACAACTAAAAACAAAATGGCTCCATACAGCTAGTCCGGCACAAAAAACAAGTCTTCGGAAGTCCCAATATCTCAAACTGATTTGAAAAGATGTTATTTACACTGTTTTTTTAAGCCAAAATCTTCACTGTAGTTGCTAATTAATAAAATAAGTGTTGGCGCGCACCTGATCTGAAGTGGGTGCACAAGTTGTTGTTGGTGTAAATAATGTCTTTTCAAATGAACTTGGGATCTCTGAGCTTCTGGAGACTTGGATTACGCTAGATGAGCTGTATAGAGCCATTTTCAGTTGTTTAGGAGAACGTTGCACTTGTGTTTTGCTCTGAAGGGTCAATCAGCATGAGGATGAGTAGATGATGACTGAATTTTCATTTTTGGATGAACTGTTAGTAGATTTAGTGACATGGGAAACAATATTATTTAAATCCCTGAAAAAATTGGTGTTGCATGGGGGTACATGGATGTTATTTGTAACTTAAAGCTGAACGAATCAATATTTTCATATTAACAATAGGTAAGGTGTAATGTAAAATTGTTAATTGTACATGTATTACATGCCAACTCAAGTTGATACAATACCAATGTTGTTTGCTGCTTGTGCTCAAACATTTAATACTGCTTAAATGAGAGCACATGCTAAGTTAATAATCCCCCTATCTGCAGTTGGTCTAGACTGGATATCTTAGTCAGTTGTCTCGAATCCAATGCCTGTCCTGGAACTGTCCAAATTAATATTTCAGCACAAAGGACTGACTTTCACATATATTAGCCAATAGTGCTGGACCTGTGCCCAGGGTCATGGAACTGCCTACAGTCTAAGCGGACTGTGAGGACGTGCTGTAGAGGGAGCAAGTGTGTGATGGGCCTGGCTGGGTCAGTCTGTCTCTCTCCGACTGGGGCCTCAGCTGGCCCTCCAGTGTATGGTTCTTACCCATGCATAATACATCACCTTGGTCCCATCTGCCCTCTCAACCCTTCCTCTAACTCCACCAGGCCTGTCTAATAGGCCCTGCTTCACTAAGGGCCAGTCAGACATGCTGCCATGTGCTCCTATAGTGATAGCTTATTATGGCCCAGCCCAATCCCAGAGTGTGACAAATGAGAATGGAAATTGGGTAATTTGGTTCAAAGCGAGTTTTTGTCTTTATCTACTGTTGGAGTTGGAGTGTTTCCTGGCTTTTACTATGCTGTCAAAACACCAACAGTATTTTCAAAATGCTAGAATTAGCTCGCCCAAGTTCACACCTTCAGTATGTTTAAATTTGAAAATGATTCTTTCACATCAAAGGCAGCATACTTGAACTTGAGGTTATTTGTTAAACACATTATAGATTAGCTTATTCCCATTTCTTTTTGCCTTTCCTCAATGTAATTGCCCAATCTCTGTATGTTATTCAAAGTGATGATACTTACAAACAAGGTCAAACCCTTGTCATTTTTAATGCTGCTGCAGTCAAGAATATTGCCCTTGATGAAATTCCTCCAGGATATCTCATTCATTGAGTGGATAATATCCCAAACATGTAAAATGATGTATTTTACTCTTTATCTGCTACTTGCGATCAGTAATTTTTTGGCGTAAAGCACACAAAAATTGAATAGTTGGTGCAGGACGCATGATATTAGTCTAGCTGGTGGACTTGAAAGAAAATTATGGCTTATCTTGTAAGGAATAAATTGAAAACCGTTTTCATTATAGGAATACATTTCTGAATATTGCCAGTAGAGAAAAGAGCTCTATCATAGTGAAACGGTAATGGTACGGGCCCTGTCATGAGTCAGTAGAAAATCATATCATGTAAGAAACTGTATCCTTTACTCATACTTAAACTCTGATAATGAGTATGAGGAAGTCAGACACATGTATAAAAAATAATAAATATTTTTTTATATACTTAATCGTTATACTGTTCAATATTTGGCCAGACGGAATATTTTCTGTAAGGGATTGACAAAACTTTGTCGAAAGTTTACATGGTAGTAAACGTATACAAAAACATAATCGGCTTTACACATCAATATTTTCCCCATTAAAGTAAGCAAGTGGAATGTGATGAGCCCATGGCAACAATATCAAAGAACAGAAGGACAAAGAAAGGAACAGAAATAGTGAACTTTAGTCACTGTCCAATGTGGCCAATTACTATGAATCTTTCACTCAACGTTCCAGCCATTTAGACCAAAAACAATACTGTGTTAAAAATGGCAAGAAGCTGCATTGATAAAATAGGATCTAGGAGAGCTGATCTAAATAATAGATTCATGGATTTTATCTATCAGTTGTGAAACCCGATTATTCGCTTTATTGGTGATAGCTTTATTGATGATAGCTTATCTCTGATATATCAGTATCATCAGAGGTCTGTGGGGACACAGAGTTTTTCCACTCACTTTCCATCTCGAGACCCATTACATGGAACAAATAATGGCATGTTTCAAGATATCTCTCAGCACTGAAAACTAAAAATGATTAGTCTATTGATCTGGGAGGTGCACTGAACAGAGCAAGGGAAAGAGTTGATGATTGTGCAAGCCTTTAACATACTGCACAGTTCCCAAGCAATTCTCTCAACAAGCTTTAACCCTTTCCATCAGAGGTCAAGGTCTGGCTCTAAATACAGACAAATGCAAGCTGTGGGAATAGCAAGTTTTGTGGGAATGGCACAGTTTTGTAATTTTGGGACCCAGTGATCTAGCTATCTCCAAGTGATGTTTGAAAATATTTCGACAAAATAAACTAAGGGAATGTGCAGTGCAAGAATGTTAAACTTGGGTATCAACCATTTGCTGATTAAGCACAAGGAGAAAACAAGTAATCTCTTATCACCTCATTTGCATGTCGGTTCATTCGGTTTAAACCTAGTATGTCTGCACAGTTGCAGATATGAAAAGATTAGGCTACAGTAATGTTATTAGTATTAGTAGTAGAATTAGATTCCAGTGGTGTCTTTTTTCCGACTCAAAGGATTTTTTTCTGACTCGTGTGATCCAAACATTTCTAATAACTCCAGAGCGTTGTAGTCCAAAGGTCAAAATTCTTTTAGATTTTCAGCCCTATTAATGCCTGTACACCTCATTAATACCCGCTGTCAATATTAAAATCATGAACATAGATTATAGTTTACTGATCTCTATAGTCTGTGCAGCACCTACCCTGCACATTTTTGCTTGAGTGTTAATTTTGGATCTATAGTCTTTAGTTACAAGGCAAATTTTTTTTTTTTTGAGAGTACTTGACTACTCTATATTAATTTATTGTGATGACTATGTTTTACCTATTTTTTAATCAGGCTGCGCTGCTCCTTTTCAGTCTGTGCTCTTTCTCCTCCACTCTCTGTTGTCCTCCTGTCACATCAGCACAAGCAGGCAGAGCACAAATACCTACTGTGCTCATTATTCCGATTGGGCTCCAACCCTAAAATGTGCATCCTTCAGTGTGAAATGCAAGCTTGTGGTCAAACTTGAGCAAACTGCAAGATTAGAGAGCAGCTTAAAATGCTGGACTGGCCTACCACAGTTGTGCTTGATTTTGGTATTGAGTGAAAAGTCAGCTTAGCTTGACCTGGCTACTCAGGCTTGCTGAGTGCAGGCAATAGAGACAGCTTGCAGGCAGAGTGGGAGCCATGGCCAGTGACGGAGGCTGATAGTGGCTGGGAACAATCTGTGGTGAGTTGTGATCGAAGCATGAGGAGAACACCACTGGAAATAACTCACAGGAACGAAGCAGTTAGTGCTTGAGAGTATTACCACTGTAGCTGGTGGCGATCAAATCAGACAATCTGGCGAAGAGCGGTGGTGAAGCCAGGGTTCTTATACTGTTGCTGATGAGATGATTAAAGGCAGGTGTAGAGATGAGCCACGTTCACAGGAGGCAGGAAGCCGCTCCCATGTCAGACAGTTTTACTTTACCTTTTGATTTATCAATGCTTTTATTAGACTTTGTTTAAGGCTGTGAATACATTTGGTAAGGATGGACTATGATATGCTATTTGACCTCTCAGACTGTTTAACAATGCATTTATGATTTTACCTAATGACCCAGAATATGGCACTCAAGGGAAATTCAATTAATTCAATAATATGATTTTGGGTATTGAATGGATATATTAGCATAACGTCCAAAATACATGGGGCATGGATGTAGCGTTGCATGCCTGCCATAGCATGCTCGCAGCAGAGTACATCCATTATAAACAACTTCAGTTAATTAATTAATATATTTTTCCTCTATGGGCAGCTATGTGGCCCTCTAAGAGGTTAAAACTACATAGAACTCCATAAAAAAACTGCATTATCACTTGTCAAAACTCAATATGCACACAATGAAGCCACAAGCTAAAAAAATGGACTGTGCATCCTACTGTATGTGTCCGTTACCCATGTTTCGACCTTGACTGGCCAAGTCATATCAATGTTATGCTATATTTTGACGGTCTTTGCCCTGTGCCAGCTCACTGGGAGCCACCTAAAGTATGTCTGGTTAAACATAGAAGATCACAAACTAAGATATGGGTGGCGGCTTGGCCGGGCCACATCAGATACTAGACTCTCCTGATCTAACTTGCTCATCCAGTGATGCAGTGGAAACCGCAGTCGACGGAAGAGCTGCCTCTGGTGTCTGTCTGTGTATACACATGTGCACATGAG
Source organism: Hollardia meadi (assembly GCA_037974645.1). Lineage (NCBI taxonomy): Eukaryota > Metazoa > Chordata > Actinopteri > Tetraodontiformes > Triacanthodidae > Hollardia > Hollardia meadi. The sequence continues at coordinate 10,232 of JBBPCS010003989.1, forward strand.
GCAGTACGTTAATATGGAAACAGGCCATCAGAAGATTAATTTGATGGTATAAACAGGAGGTATAGGCAAAGGGAGGTAATAGTCCAAGCTTGTTTATACGTTAGTCCCTCTTGCTCTGACTTTTTGCTACCTGTTTCCTCTTTGTATTTTGTTCGTATTATCTTGCAGAACCAGCTATTTTCCGAGATCAAAGAATTTGCCCTCAATTTCAAAATGTGCTTTCAGAGCTGTATTGGGCTGCCTCTGACGCAGATGTGTGCTGTGCCCATAGCTACACTGTTTAGTGGAGGTAAACTCATGACCCAGAGGTTTACTCTAGGTGAAAATGCCTGATGAATGTGTTTGTGTGTGAACATGCAACGGTTTGTCCGTTTCCATATTCTGTCCCAACCTGTAACTGCCAATGACTGCTTGAACCTTTTTCTTGTCTTTGTCCAAAATTAACTTTGACTTTGCATCTAACTGTCAAGTGCAGCACAGTATCCCTGGTAACAGCATACTGTATAAAGGTTGCAAGGCTTTAGAAAGTAAATCAAGCTAATGATGGCAGAAAGGCATGTAGCGTGGGTGTGATTGTAAAGTTTGAAATCTGTATTATGGGTAAGGTGGCTCATTACAATATCTGCACTCTTTTCTTGCCCCTGCAGTGAGAGGCGTGTTTTGACACGGTACACTTCGTTAGCCTGAATTTTAGATGATTAGATGAATATGAAGACAACGCCTCACTCTTGAAATACCTGTTTTTGGATAAAACCTTTTTAAGATAAGAAACCCTTTGATCTATTGCTACATTGCAGTTCTTTTGAATGTCTGACAATGTGGGCCTCCCCTCAGACAACATTTTGATGACCGTGCCCCCAACAACACCCTGTCACTTTTCTAGTTCTTAATAATATTCTTTGTCTCACTTCCATTTTGAGGATCTGTTTTGGAACAACGGTTCAACAGGGGGATGAGGGATGTACACAGGAAGTATAATGTTGCTTATATTCAGTGAGTTAGCTTTGTGCTACAACTTGAGACCGGTTTTTAAACAGTAATTTTTTACAGTATACCCAAGGTTAACAGACAGCTATGGCTGAATTACTGGAGTTTTATAAGATTTTACATGATTTTTAAGCATTTGTGGACATTTATTCATGATGGACCTCATAGGTAATGTTATCTGTTACTATATTACTAATAAACTATATTATAGTATAAATTTGATGCAACTTACAGAAATCAGGCACTAAGAGTTTGAAAGATATTTAATTGTGAAATACCAATTAACATTTTTAGCAGTCTTTAGCTATTTTCTCTTATAAAGAATTAGTAGATGGATAGATAGATAGATACTTTATTCATCCCCTTGGGGAAATTCAGGTGTCCAGTAGCTCACATAATAATAATAATCTGTATTGTCATATATGCATACAGACAATACACAAACACATTAAATAAATAAATAGATAAAAGGTGTCAATAAAAGAAAATAAAATAAATAAAAAGTACCACATAGTC
>JBBPCS010003990.1:0-11734 GCA_037974645.1 Hollardia meadi
ACACACACACACACACACACACACACACACACACACAAACACACAGCCCTCTCTCTCTTTTCATGCTTTGTAAGCAGAATTTTAAAGATATACATGATTGGTCACTCTCAGCATTCAGCGCTCACTTGCTCAGACAAACCTGAGGGGATTCTACTGTAAATTGAGAAACAGAGAAACAACAATCAGGCCAAAGGTGAGCAAACGGAATGTTGGAGTTTATGCTGACTGTATCCTGACAGCGAGACAGACAGTATACTGCAGGGCAAACACACACTGAGTTGAAGGGGTCTGTTCAAGTGTCGTGTTGAACGGAGGTTGGCAGGTCTCTGTGTTGCAGTAAGGCTCTGAGGCGGCTCACTGCTGGTACCTAGTGATTAACTGCCAGCACTACTTCTGCCACCATAAACTATGCACTGATGTGGACACCACTATGTGACACCTGAAAATTTACAGCCACATAAATCTTTCCACAAGATTTTGGAAGCTGTCTGCAGGGATTAGTCACCAGAGCATTACTGAGGTCAGTCAGTCACAGATAGTGGGCGTTACAAAGTGCTTCACAAATACAGGAACAAATAACAGCATATAAATATGATAATATACATAACAATGGATACAAACATTACGTAAAATTAAGAAGATTGGTGTTTGTTCAGGCGGACCACGGAAGTCGAGCTCAGCTCTCAATCTCAACCAGACCCACATCGGCTGACAGCTCAGCTCATTCCCTTCTATGCATCTATCCAATTGGCAATTCTCATACATGGCACGCTATTGAAGCTGCTTTGGCCTGCCTACTCTTCCTGCTTCCTCTGCAAGAGGCTTTACAACCCACCTCCACCCCAGCTCCTCCTTTAAAGCTCTGTCTGACTTAATCAATGTCATTTCTGTTGTCACTGATGTCTGACCTGTTCTGTACCAGGGGGTATTTGCTGCCTTAGCCTTTCCATGTAGGCATATGGAAGGGCAGGGAGGTGTGCTCTCCCTGCTTTTAGGCTTTCCACGTAGGCATGTGGAAGGGCAGGGAGCTCCCAGAACAGAGCCATACTGCCAAATAACTCCTGTAAATTGGAATCTAAATTTCTTTGACTATCGTGGATCTGACTGAATTAAACAATTTACTGCTGTGTTATCAAGGAAAGCAAACAAATGTGTTTTAAGACATTTTTAAAGCTGCTGACAAACTCAGCAAATTGAATGCTGGCCGAGTGAGTGAGGAAAAGCACAGTCTTCCTTCGTTTTGCAGATGGAACATGGTATGAGTAAGAGATCTTGGTTGGTTTTTCCAAGAGGTCTAGTGGTGGAAAAACAGTTACAGTTCAGAAATGGTTTAAGGAGCGAGACCATGCAGAGCCTTGTATGTGATGAGCAATATCTTGAAATCTATTACTTATTGGGAAGCCAGTGGAGGGATTCAGGAATTGGTGTGATGTGCAATTCATGGCTGGTCTTGGTTAGTAGTCTGCCTGCTGCATTTTGCATGAGTTGTAGGCTGGAGAGAGATGGCATTCCAGTGATCGAGCCATGAAAATATAAATGTATAGATTAGTGTTTCTAGATCACTGGATGAAAGTATTGGCTTGATTTTTGTGAGTTTACTGAGTTGAGTGAAACTGATTTGTGTAAGCTTGTGGATGCGGCACTCAAAGTTGAGGTTTTGATCAAAGATTACACCAAAGTCTCTGAGCAGGCTTTTTTTTAGATGTTTTTTTTTAGCAAATTCTAATCTGGCCTTCCTGTTCTTGAGTGTTACCAGTGGTTTGCACCTTGTTGTAAATCATCTGTATTTACATTCATGAAGACGTCTCTTGATTATAGACTTTAACAATGATAAGCCTACCTCCTCGAGAGTGTTCTTGACTTGGCTGGATGTTGTGAAGGGGTTTTTCTTCACCAAGGAAAGAATTTTGTGATCATCCACTTTAGTTGTCTTCCTTGATCTTCCAGGCCTTTTGGTGTTGCTGAGCTTGCTAGTGGATTCATTCTTTTTAAGAATATACCAAATGGTTGATTTGGCCACTCCTAGTGGTTTTGCTATCTCTCTGATAGTTTTTTTTTTTTTTTTTGAGCCTAATGATGGCCTCCTTCAGTTGCATCAACACCTCTTTGGACCTTTGGAGAGTTCCACTGAACAGCTACCAAATGCAAGATAAACACTTGGAATCAACTCCAGACCTTTTATCTGCCTAATTTGTCATAAAATAACGAGGGAATAGGCCACACCTGGCCATGAAACTGCTTGTCAGTCAATTGTCCAATTATTTTTGAGCCTCTGAAAAAGGGGGGACTATGTGTAAAAACGGCTGTAATTCCTAAAAGATTAACCCCTTGAATTAAAGATGACAAACTACATTTCAATCACATCTTGATTGCTTCTTTTCAAATCGATTGTGGCTTTGTACAGACACAAAAATTGTGTCAATGTCCAAATACTTATGTACCTGACTGTGAGTGGGCGTGGGCAGATGGTGATGTTAAGTATACATTTCTCCTATAATCTCATTCAGCATTGGCCTTTACAATGTCTTTCAACCATTAATGAGTGACAAACCTGCACATGTTTTCCCCCCAAATTTCACAACATCACTCACGCCCTGTTTCCATGGCATGCTGGAGGAAATGCTTAACATGGAATGCAGCCCCGCAGGTTTCTGCTCTCTGACAAGGCACCAGCTTTCATGGCCCGGGGACTAACAGGCAAATAATTTCATCATTTCGGAGTCATGCTGTCATTTTTCTCCACCCATTACATTTCTACACCTGCGCTGTTGCTAAACGGCGGGGCTTTCCACAGATACCATTTGTGTCCATTTAAAAAGACGTGTGGAGTGAGACTAGAGCAGAGTCATGATAGAAGAGGTGTGTAAACCATTATGAAGGGGCTTTAGTCATATCAGTCATGTGTTTCTGTGCAATTGAAATTAAGTTCAAACATTAAAAGTCATTTATGTCTCTGGTTGTAAGATTCATTGTTGAGCATTAACTCTACAGCACAAAAATGAGGACAAAGACAACATAAAACACAGTAAAAAGCAACAACACTAACGAAAAATTGCATTAGAAAAGTATTAGAAGAATAAAACAAAACTACAGTATATCCTCTTTTTGTCTCAATAATGCTCTGTGTAGAAACAGAAATTTAGCTTCCCTCCCATGTTTGTGGAGGTGTAAGGAACTGTGTTTCCATGCGTTGAAAAGTGGCATACATCCAAAAATATGGACACAAAACAACTGTGCGGAAACAAGGCGTTTAGTTAAGTCAAATTTGATTTATATAATGACAATACACAACAAAAGTTATCTCATAGCACTTTACATGTAGAGGCCTAGACCATACTCTTATTATTAATTATTAGTTATTAATTTACAATGACCCCACATTCCCCCAGGAGCAAGCACTTGGTGACAGTGGCAAGGAAAAACTGCCTTTTAGAAGGCAGAAACCTCAGAGCAGACCCCGGCTCTAGGTGGGCGAGAGAGATAGAGAAACTGAGAGAAAGAGAGAGAGAGAGAGAGAGAGAGAGAGAAGTTGGGGAGAGGGGGGGCAGAGGGTGGGTATGGTATAGGAAGACGGAGGGAGAGAGAGAAAGAAAGGGACAGAGAGAGAGACAGAGGGGATATAGGGGGAGGAAGGGAGAGAGAAAGACACAGATGCATAGCAACTGTAATAATAACAGCTCTAGAGTATTGTTAGTATTAGTAATTTTCGCTTTAGTAACTATTATTTTGTAACATAATAAGAGGTATCAGCATAATAATAATAATAATAATAATGTGTCGCAGGTGCACATAGTTACCTGCTGCGTCCTGTCCCCATGGAAGGTCGATTTTTAACAAGCTCTACTGAAATACTTTGCTTTTGTTGGTAAAAGTGTTATTTCTGCAGGTTAAGAGGGCTTCTACATTTAATACCAAATGCTTCAGTGATGATATTGGTTTGTTGTTGCTTTTTTGTTGTTGTTGTTGTTGTCATTTGTTGCACTCAGCATGTTATCCTGCTTTTCTCTATTGTAGCTTCATATGAAATCTCTGTGGTGTAACTTTCTAATCAATATGATTTCTGTCTGAGTTGTAGCAGTTTCTGGAACTTATTACTATGAAAGTGTTCTAAGGAGAGAGACTTAATATGAATCTGTTGTTACCAGAATAAATACATACATGCTGTTCCAAACTCTGGTAGCTGACTGAGAAGCACTGACACCAGTTCGTGGGCCCTCTCCAGTCTCCAGGCCTGCATATAGACTACTTTCTGTGTCAGTGTCCTCTGGCTATGTGGTGAAGTGCATCTCAGAGGAATTGTGCTTGGTATTTTGGTGCACTCTAGTGGCTTAACACTGCAACTACCATTTTAGGTTCAAGGTTTTGTACTGTATGTAAGAGTCATGTACCTTTTTGTTCAGAAATAGTCATTTCTTTTATGAATCTCAACTGTCAATTCTGCAAGCAATAGCATAATTTCCATCATTTTCCGTGGGTCAGTTACTCCGACATTATTACACGAGGAAGGAATAACATTCAAAAGTATTTAAAAACAGCGGCTAAATAATTAAAAAAAAAAAGTTTTGACCACAAGGTCTTAATCAGGGCTCCAAAGAATAAGAGGCGTTTTCAGTACAGAACCAACAGTGTTTTGATTGGAACGGTCAGAGCGAAGCACTGATAGAACAGAAAGAGGACCGTCTTTTTTTTTGTGATCAATTATTTATTGAAGATTGCAAAAAAGACAAAACTGTAGATCACCAAGCACACACAAAAAAAGATCCCTTCTGGGAACAAGAGCTAAACAGCAGGCATGAAACTAAATAAATAGCTGAATTAGAGAGAGAGAAAGAAAGAGAAAACAAACAAGAAAATAGGAAAAAGAAAAGTAAAATAAATAAAATAACTGTATTTAGACAAAAACTACAAAAAAAGGAAGGAAGGACCAGAATGAAGACACAATATGATAATATACAAAAAAAAGACCCAATGTTGGTCTAAAGTAATAACCACATGGATGACAGAAATAACTAATAATGTTACAAACATAATGTATTTAAAATATACATGTGAACATAAGAAATGCAAGTACATGGCCCATAGTACTAAATAGAAAGGGTTGTACAGAATAAAAAGGCAAGATTTTGGGGTTGGTTAAGCCCCTGAATAATCTCAATAGCTTTGGACCAATTAGTCACAGTGTGGACACTAGCGCCGTTGATTCTAGCAGTGGACCTCTCGAGTAAACACACATCTGAAAAAAAGAGTGAGCCAGGTGCTCTTCATGGCTATGGTGGGTTCAAACCAATTCTTAATTATAGTTTTCTTAGCTGCAGTTGAGGCAGCCTATATAATCCTTTTCTCCTGAAATGTTAACAGGATATTGGGATTGAAACCAAAAAGATAAAGAGCAGGACAAGTGGGAAGATTTTTTTCAATGATCCTACCAACCATCATATTTACATAATCCCAAAAGGTTTTAGTGGTGGAGCAATACCAGAACATATGTAAGTAGTCTCCCCTAATTGATCCAGGACCGTCTTTTAACTAGAACTTACTAATGGGCAAAGTGGAAATCAGATACGTAATTCATAATGACATTTTGTGATGAGCTTGTGTTGTGCCCATAATAACCCTAAGTGTTAATGATTTTCTGCTCAGTGTGTTTGTGATTATGTTTGTCCAGAGGGGGACAGTGTTGCTCCATATCACACAGCCACACTGAGATACACAGAAGGCCCTGTGCCTGCGTACAGGACGGCATTTAATGTGTTCATCACGCTGAGAGTGGAGACAACAGGCAGTGAATGCTGTGCGGTTGTTCATGACGGTCAGATCTACCTCACTGTATCGAGAACAGTTTACAATCATTGTTTGGATGTTTGTGTTGGTGTTCTCTGTTGCAGTGTCCTCACAGGCTGGGCAAAATGAGATTGTAGAAAGCTTTTCATACCAGTGTGTTTGAGTGTGACTGAGTGGGAAGAATATTTATGTTCCTCTCTGAATTGTCTGTCTTTTGTCTAATCCTGCTCTTTCCACCTTTTCATTCATTCGTAAATAGAACTTTGTGGATTTAATTTGTCCATGCGTATGTCTAAATTTAGTGAAAACAAAACAGAAATGTAGTAAGTAATTCCTACATAATTTTGTAACAGAATAATCCTCTCTGGCAGTCAGCTGTGGTGTTCATCTGTTTTGTACAATACAATATACAAGTTTACAGTCTTGTTTAGTATTATTAACTATGCTTTGTTGACTGTGTGGGCAGCCATACTTGACTTACTGGTGAAGTGGAGACTGACCAGAACTGACCTCCTGCATGAATTGTGATTTCATTTTCTCTGAGATGAGAACATGCATGAGGTCTTCACACTCCCGCCTGGAAGATGCCCAGTATGACAAAAGTCTGATCTGTTGACCACCAAATGGCTCTACTAAAGCAGTTATGGGCAAGGTGCCTTGCTCAAGGGATGGATGAAAACCTATCATAGTAAAGGTAAGTTTATATTGTGATATTAATAAAATATATGGAGAACAGTGTTAGTTTAGCCAGAGCACTTTAGTGAATGATCAGAATCAGCTCACTTTTCACTATCATTAAATGTAAATGTTGATTGCAAGATGTAATGGATATAGAATAACGACACCATCAGCGTTTAGATTGGTTCCCTATAAATCTCGCTTTCACTTTGCTTTCTGCCACCAGACAGGAAATCTCTCAGGAAAATGAAGGCTGACTGTAGGTACAGTCAGGCTGGCAGCCTGGCACCATTTCTATCTGCTTTCATGTCTCCATTATAGACTAAATTAATGAATGAACTCACGCTTTTGTCATGTCTTGTTGGTAGTTGCTACCAAAAGAGATCCTGTTGTCTTTGCAACAACAATACCACTTGTAAACACCAGGGGGAGGAAAGTTGTCCGTTCTCACTTTAATGTTCATGTACATGTGTTTGTTAAGGGAAGCTATTTGTCCAGCAGAGTCTTAGTTGCTGCTCTGATTCCTTTAGATCCACTTCATAGAGCAGAGCCTTTTCCACCACATTTAACTGTAGATCCATTTCATAAAAATGGTCAATTCCTTGATATAAAAAGTCTCCAGTCTCAGAGTGGACATTTCAAAATAATATACTGAAACCATGTTATGATCGGAGAGTTGGGGGGAGGGTTACATATGTAGATATTCAAGAGAGTAAGTGTGGAACATCCCTATCAAAGAATTTAAAGGAGCAGTTATGTTTATCTGGCTATGTTTTTCTTTTTCTGATGCATGCTAGTCACTCCTCTGTTAGCTCAATGAATAGGATAATAGGAATTTATAGCAATTATAACAATTGCTGTGCCTAGATGGAAACCATTTAAATCATGATTATAGTGCAGAAATAATAATAATAATAATAATAAACTTCTTCCAGTATGAAACAGTAGGAGCTACTACTCTCAGCACAGTTTCATCACAGTGCCAGTTAGCTCTCACCTTCTTTTGCCTGCTTTTCCCTGCCATGCAGTAACTCTCCCTTCATTTCAGGTCCTGCCACTGCCCCCTGCCCTGTTTCCACTTCCCTCATTAGCCACATTATATGAACTGATGGTCTCTGAGTGAAGAGACAATCTCTCCACTGCACTAATTCCATATATAGGGGGACTGATGCCCACGTGGATACGCTGACTGGCAACACGCTGTTAGATAAGCATGGTATGTGTGTGGCTGGTTAACCCTGATTGCTCGTTTCGGAGTTGCAGCTGGAGAGAAAGAAGAGAGCAGCACACTCCTGGCTCTTGCAGCCTGCCCTCATCCATTTCTGGGTGAAAGCAATGCCTCTAATCTGACTGGCCAGTTTAATGAATCGCATTACGATTAAAATTGTAACGTCAGTGAGACAAAGTATTGTGTCATTGCCGAGCAATGATCACTGTTGTAATCAGGGCTGCCCCTGGCCCTAAGCGAAATTTTGTTATGAGGCCCCCCCAACCCCCCACTCTTTTTATCACTCCATCAATCAATTTAAAAAAAAAATCAATTTTCTCCATGTTTTTAGGAATACAATGTTCTATAAATCAGGCTATGAATGATATATGAACAAACCCCTCTGTACAAACCTTCAGAATATAGAAAGGAATCAAACTGGAAAGTTAAGTGGATTTAAGTGCTAATGAAGTGGAGATTTCTGACTTAGTGTGAGGAAAAACCTCATTTTGAAAAAACAAAATGTTGCATCCATGCGTTGTCACATAAATAACAGTCTTCAGCACTGAATAGGCCGTAGCACAACACAGCAGCATGTCAGTCAGGTAGCCCGAACCCGAGCCGAACCGGGTATCCACACTCTAAGGTGAATGCAGAGTGCAGATAAAGGCGTTAACAGGACATTTAAAGGCGTTAACAGTACATTTAATGAATGGTAATGTCTGCCGCTGGAAATAACTGAATCTCTAGTATCCTATATACAGAGACTGGACTTCACTCATGTCGTGAATTGCAGCTGAAGTGTATAATACAGCCAAAGTTTTACATTTTTACTTAAACAACATCTTCGAGTGAAGCTCGAGCTTCTTCAAGTTTTGTTTTGTTTTTTTCCTCTTGCTTGCGCCGGATTCAAATTGTCTTTTCGTTGCCATTTCTACACCTGCACTGGTGCCCAGCTCTGAGCAGTGATTGGTCAGATGTTGACTGTCAATCATTGCAGCGATGCGTGCGGTAGATGACAGACCTCTCAAACTCAACTGACTTGACTTGGCATGTGCGGGCCTCGTGAGCGATGGCTTGGGGGCCTCGTGAACTGCTTGTGCTGGGGACACTGTGGCGTGCATAATTGTGCCGCATTTACGCATAAAAAGAGGCCCCCAGCTCAACATGAGGCCCTACGCACAGCGCGTGTTCTGCGTTTAGGGAGGAGCGGCCCTGGTTGTAATACAAAAGAAATTAAAGAAATAGGGGTTGATGAGTGTCTTTCTATTCAAGGGGAGCTAATCACATTATCAGTGGTGAATTTATTCTGTGTTGAACAGTTGAAGCATAAACATTCTGCAGCAGGGGGAAATCACAAGAAGCTCCTGTGCTGGACAGTTTCCAGAAAGCTTTCCAGTCTATTCAGGATATGACATTAACACGCTCTGGAGCACATGTATGGGATTCATTTTGTTTTGTGAGATTGTTTTAGTTTGGTTGCTTTAACAACTCAAAAGAACCGTAAACAGAGTCCACTTGACATCGGACTGAGCCCCACCTTTTCAAGCGGTCTCTGTTTAGTTTTTTGGTCCACACCAGGGTGCCATTGATAGCTTTCACAGAAGCCCAAATCAACTGAACTAACCAGGCAAAAACACCTGGCTTTGTTTTAATTTAATCAAACAGGTTAGCGCCCTCAGGTGGAGGTTTAGTGAATTGGTAAATATACCCTTAGATGCACCAAAACCAACATTTTTGTGACGTGGTGGGTGGTACAGCTAAGGTTGTGTTAACATACGATTGGTTAAACTCTGTGATTGATTATAATTAGTAAGGGAAAATATCATCTGGGCAGCATTATGTCAATCCCCAAAATGCATTTTTTCTAATGCAAAATATGGAATATGACTGTGAATTTGATAAAAAAAAAAGTTGAGTGTTGCGGAGCAGGAACATACAGTGAAAGTGAAAGTCTTTCATGAGGGGGAACAAAGCCTCTGCTCGGATGTGGTCACTCATTTTGATTCAGGAAGCAATCTCTGTCAGGAATGGATCCATTCTGTGACCATTACAGCAAAAAGGTCACTGAATTGAATTGAGGTTAAAAATGTGAAGTTCCATTGAAATACTTGGAAGACCTGAACAGTTGTTTGAGACTGCCATGGTTTTTTCTCCTCCCTACATGGCAGAGCTGAGCTGGGTCAATACTGCGGCATTACAGCTGGAGAGCTGCAGTCAATGAAACAGAAGAAACTCTTACTTTTGATTTCTGGTGGCACTTGGCTCTTAGTTTTGGACTTCTAGAGGATATTTCCAAAATGTTAAGTTTGTCAGGGGTTGCAAATATCATTCCATTTATCTCAACAAACAAAATATGGTAGAATGTGCATGTTTTGGATCTGACAGAATTAACAAAGCTCAGGTGTTACACTGTTGCTCATTTTGTGAATTTCATTAAAATACCATTTGTGGGAGGCAACACATTCATCAATATGCAGGGATACGAACTAGAAATGACAAACATCTGTAAAATAAGGCCTTTATTTAATGCAGAAACACATTCCAAAAAGTCTGATTAATTTCCTTCAGGAACCCTCTGGAAAGTGCTGAATTCAATTTAACACCTGAGATGTGTAATGGCCGCGCAGTGGGTGTATGTGCTTCAAAGGAGACAAGTGGTTATTGTGGATATTAGATGACTAGGGTTGAGCCAGTACATTCAAATAAAGTGTGTCAATATCCGTACTTGTGATAAAGGAAAATATTCTTTGTTGCTGACTGAAGTTTATTCATTAAAGTTTATAAAAGTTATATATAGCAACTTCTGATCAACCCACATCAATTTCAAGCTATTAACAACTTTTCGTTAGTCCCACCCAGCTCTGGTTTAAGCACCACCTATTCCGAGTATGGATACGGATCATTTAGTTGCTTGAGCAGATACAGATAATGGTGTTTTTGCTCACCCCTATTAGATGCTAGATGTAAAGGCATGGTATGGTACCCTTTAAGAAATTACAATACCAATACCATTACCAGTACCTTTAATGTGATACAGATACCAATAAAGTAGCTATCCCCACTCTTGGGCATCAGAGCATCACCCAGTGGGCTGCGGAGGCAGTGATACTGCTATATGGCTTATTAGGGCCCGTGCAAAGAAAAACGGTGCGAAGACCCTACTATTCTTCTAATGATTATTATTATTATTAGGGCCCGAGCACCAAAAACGGTGCGAGGACCCTATTGTTCTTCTAAATATTATTATTATGATTATTATTATTATTCCTCAAGTTAAAACAGTAATATGAGGTGCTTGCGCTACTCAGAAAGTTGTCAAAGTTGTCGTGCACGTCACACTTGGCGAAAATTGCGATCTGAAATGGGTCTTGGACATGGGTGTGGCAAAATGGCTGAATTTCACATGTTTGAACACATGTACAGGTTAATATTGGATCATAGTTATAGCAACACCTACTGGCAACAGGAAGTGACATGTTTTATACTTTGATGTATTCCTGTGAGCATGTCAGCTACATACAACTCAAATGTGTTCAGAAATTGCCCTAAGACCTTGATGACGCTTCATGAGGAAGATGGTGACTTTTCGTAAAAAAAGGCGTGGTCGTGGGAATGCATTATTCGCCATCAAACAGGAAGTGCAGTTTTGAATGGTTAAATTTGCTTGAAAACTCACAAATCTTGGCAGATACATTAGGAGCGATGAGGACTTTTATATGATATGGGGTTTGGGCTTGGGTGTGGCAAGATGGCTCCATAGCGGCCTCTACAAATTTTCACTGAATTACTACTCGCCGTACGTTTCACCTACATGTACGAAACTTGATATGTACGTGTATCATGTCCACGCTTACAAAAAGTCAATTGGTGCAATGCCATTACAAATTACCTTTTCATGGCATCAGATGAGGGAGTTATCTCTGTACTTGTCCTGTTAGACCTTAGCGCCGCATGTGATACCATCGACCATCACATTCTCTTACAAAGTCTGGAACATTTGATTGGCATTAAAGGAACCGCATTAAGCTGGTTTAAGTCCTATTTATCAGATAGATCTCAGTTTGT
>JBBPCS010003991.1:0-11734 GCA_037974645.1 Hollardia meadi
GTGTGTGTGTGTGTGTGTGTGTGTGTGTGTGTGTGTGTGTGTGTGTGTGTGTGTGTGTGTGTGCGTGTGTGTGTGTTCATAAAATGTAATTTATGTTCATTACATCCAGAGTTTTATACCTGTAATTTATTTTAAATACAAAAACATAATGTAACTGTTTTTGTTACTTAAATTATTATACAGCATCCGAGTAAATCACCACTGACCATTTTTTTATTTCTAGGTTATACAGTTTTAGATTTAGATTTTTCATACTACGCTAGGCATCCATTGGTTTCCATTTATTTCTGTACAGTATGAACATCAATCAGCAAACTGATTTGTAAAGTGCTCTCCATTATTTCACAACAATAATGTATCTTTAATGAAAACTTAATCCAGACTAAATGCTGTGATGGATTCCACAACTCAAGATGCTTCGAAACAGTTTTTATACTCTACAGAAATAAAATGAATGGCTGCCTGGAATGGGAGAAGACAGCATGGCTTACCAATGTTTGATCTCTAAAAAATGGGCCAAAACATGCAAAAATGGCGGTTTGGTCCTTAAATGGTACATTCAGACGATGGATACCTGTGAGAATTAAAGGACTTCCTGAGGGACCAAAAGATTAGAAATCTAGAAATTTTTCAGTTTTCTTATGTTGTTTTCTCATGACAAACAGGATAAGAAAATAATTTGAATACATCAACAGCTCCCGTTATTTCTTGGATTTTGACACTTTTTTTGATGAACTGACTAATTGTAATTCTTAAAATACATACATTTGTAAAGTAACTATTATTATATGTATATATTCACTGTGGAAAATTCATTGTGTTGTACTTTGTAGTACAAAGAGTGCATTGAAGTAGCCACTATTTAAATGCACACACATGTTCATGTATAGTTGTACATGCACTTCTCCATGTGTCAGGACCTTAATAACGTCAGGCTCACAGTCCCTGAGAAAGGCTGACCAGACTACACCGCACACACTAATCACTGAGTTAAGGAAATTGTCCCCTGCTGTCTCTCCCACCCACTCGTTCCCCTGGCTAGTCTCCTCTGGTGGGTTTTGTAAGGCTCACGGCAAACAACCTCCACCATAAATCACACAGTGTTAGCAGCATGGTGAGCAAAAATCCCAGCATGGACTATTATTACTAACTGCAGCCACTTATGGTAAATCTAACTGCTGTTTGAAGGTGGGATGGTGGTATTTGGGAAGATGGAGTGTGTGCATGAGTGTGTGTGTGTTTGACAAAGAAAGGCAGAGGAAACTGGGGAGCAGTTCATATTTCAATATTGTTCTGTGAAGAACCGCCATTAAATGGACCTTAACATGTTACATGTTGTTTGTTTAATCCAAAAAACAATGTGTAAATACACCAACTTGTGGTTTTAGACGGTGTTATGTGCAGGAATATTTCTTGGATGAGAGCACCAACTTTCTGCTTATTTTTACACTTTTAGTTTTTACTGTTTTTTTCTGTATATCTTGTCATACAGAATGACAGAACATAATGTGTAAATTAGTGTTTTTTAGGCATGATGGTATGCAGATTTTTTTTTTTAACCTTTTAGAGCCACACTAGCTGGTTTCCCCTGTATCCAGTGTTTAAGCTAAGCTAAGTTAAGATAAAAATAACCTCCTGGCTCAGCTTCATATCTTCTAATCTAAGACAACTAATTATATTTCAAAAAGTTGAACTATTCCTTTAAGATTCTTTAAGATGGTTTTGTCAACTAATTTTATTTTTTATTGTTTATTACTTTTTGAGGGAAAACCATTTTTAAATGAAAACTTTGTGTAGCATTCCAGCAGTGTGTAATAACTTTGGTGATGCAGCTTTGTGAACTGTGTGCTTTGTCCCTATGGCCACGAGACGTTATATGCTTATCGAAATTCTAAGCTATGAGTATGCATCAACAAGAATACAAGATAATCTTGTTTACTGCTAAATATCAGAGTGACAATGTAATCACTGATTTCCAAAACTGCGCAGTCTTGATGTTGAGAAAAAGGAAGAGAGACTGCAAAGAAATGTAGCTAAGGAGGGAGGGGGCTGCTTGATTTATCATCGCTGCAACGAGCCAAAACTGTTCTGTTGGGTCAGGAACGCAACCCAACCCCATCTAATTATTCCCATGCTGCAGGTGTGGTTCTGGACTGTTTTTTAAAAGATTTATTTAACTTATTTTTAACCAAGACATTCAATTAAGAACTAATTATTTGTAATTACAATCTGGCAAGAGAAATAGAAGACAAAGAAAACACACAAAAGGGTAACAGCTCGCAGAAGCTAACAGAGGAAAATCTGACTGAAGCTGGAAGGACACACTGGGATTTTGTGGCAGAAAATCAAATTTGTTTATAACACCGATATAGTTGCAGCTAAAAGCAATAAAAGACATTCAGGGCTGATTTTAGTAAGAGGTGCTTAAAATATCTTTGATGGGATGGGAAATATCTTTGTAGATGACTTCTTTGAAACTCATTTCATTTACTGGCAGCCATGAACAGAAACAATGAGAGGAACCAAGGGAGTTTTAAGCTTGCACCATTTCTCCTGGATTTGCGTGCTCTGAGATGCAGATATTTATGACATGTCTCCAGCTGGTCCCAGTAAGGCTTGATGGAAAATTTATTTTGCAAGCGTTTGAGTGCATTTTGGATTCAGCACAACTTATCCACATACCCCAGAAGACACACACCGATATTTCTGTGTCACAATACATTCTTTTATTCCATTATTCTTATAAAGGTCGAAGACAGTAACGTACTTCCAGGCCATTAGAGTTAACTTTTTTAATTGCATTTATTAAAGCGCTTTACAATTTGCTTCTCATTCACCTAATTTCACTCACTCTTGCACAGACAGAAGTGACAACCCACTCTGCTTCCTGAGCCACAGCTGCTCCAGGATTATGATCAACCAGCTTCACTGTCAGTTATGTTTCACATTTTAATTGAGCGTTCTAAAAATGAGGGTCAATACTTTGGTAGACAAAGCACTGGAGTAAGAGTGCCCCATTTCTATTTTTTCAATTGCAAATTGGTTTTGAATCAAGATTCAATTCTGAAATTGAATGGTGACTGTAAGAATTGAAATCAAATTAGATTTTTGAAATTCCCAACGATTCCCACCCCTTGTTCCCATGGTAGGCAAATGCTGTACCATCTATACTTAAGTCCTGCCAGCTGTTTTACTCTGTGTGTCACTTTTAGGGTCTACTCTTCACCGAGAGACTGCTGGTTGCGCCACAGACAGCCTGGAAAACTTTAGACAAGGAAACAAAAGATTAACCTTGGCAGACACTGTGGAGATGCTCTTGAGCAAGACTTAAGCTTGAATTTATTAGATCTTGATGTGAAGTTCTCAGAAACAGCACTATAGTGTTTTAAAGAAACTCTCTGGATAAATGAAGGCCAAAAAAAGATATGTTTTTCAAGAAAATAAATTTGTTTCTTTCAGTAACACTATCACTCTGCTTTGGACTTCCCCTCTTTTCTTGACTAAATGAAGCAATGTGCCAGTCGAACCAACGCTTTGAGGCAAGAGCAGATGGGAATCTTCCTCATTTTGCCCATGCTTTGTCTTTAATTACAGGAACACGCGAATGCAAAGAAACAAGGGTCTGTAATTACTTGGGATGGAAATAGAGTCTGTGCTATTCTGAATAGATTATTTAAGACAAAGGTGTGAGAATGGCCAGTAAAAATACAGTCCTCCCACTTTCTCATTGTGGGATATGAACTCTGTCATTTGGCAGTCAGGCATGTATAAATGTTAAAGTTGCTAACTGGGTTGAACCTGTCATCACGGTCCAGTAAAGTACCATCTTTCAGCCCATAATGACCATGTTTGTATGCTTCTTTAATTTACTACGCATACATTCATATCATATAGCACTTTTTTCTTTTTCTGCTGAAAAAAGGAGGTCAGTTTTCAAGATTGGAGTGCTGACCACACTACCATGCCGCTCTTTCTTGAAAAAAAAAAGGATGTGTTGATTATTTGAATTTATATTTCTTCACCAACTTCACATTTTTAGGTAATGTTGAATAAAATAGGATCCCTGGGCATGGGAACCATACTAGCCGTGCTGGACAGTATGGCCTTGAATAACCTTGTAACCCTTAAAATGACCTTTTACCTCTGACTCCTTGTGTTCTGAGTAGTGGTACGTCATGGGTTTATAGTTACTGGGAAAAATGAAGCTCACCAACACACATCATTCACTTCCAGCAGTGCCAGTGACTGCAGTTTTATCACTAAATGACATGACCTGGACTTTAAGACAATATTTCAACTACTCTAAACTAAACTTGAGTAACTTTAGTGATACAGCTTACCTACAGCGGCTGGTTGAGCTGGTATTACAGCATAAGACTTGGACAAAACCTCCATCTATAAGTATTTAATAAGAATAAAGTATTTTTATTTATCAAAATATTACTATTTGCTCAGATAAATTACTATTAGAATGATTTTAGTAGAAGTTTTATGTTAACTTAATCCTCTCTTTAGTCTTTACAGGGACTTATCCTCAGTTAATCTCTTTAATGGCATGTATGAATCACATCCTATTTTAAGTTTCCCACAACTTGGCTGGTATTGAACCTCACATCATTACAATCTTAAAGATCAATGTTATCATCATTCCTCTCTCTTAATGGTAATGTTTGAAACTTTGTGATATATTTTGATGTTCAATATGCCATTCTTCTCGAGTTTTCTTAGTTGAATTAATTGATTTTGATTCTAAAATATTAAATAATTAAATAATCTATTTTTGGGCATAAGTTTGCCTTTTTTTAATGGTTTTAGAACACAGCATCAGCTGTCTCTGTCTTAAATCACAAGTGCCTTGTAACCGTCAGCGTCATAAAAGATGAACAAGTAAGCTCCTTAGTAGAGTGTTAAAAGAAATGTTTGTTTGGTTTGCCTTATTTGGCTTGAGAAATAAATTTACCGCAGTGCAGCTGACCATGAAAGCACCGTCCTCCCTTTTTGAACAGTTGACAATGACATTTAAAAAAATGTCCTTAACACAACACTTTATGTTCATAAATGAACATCTGTTACATTCAAGCCCTTGACAGACGAGTTCACACAATGCTAAACTAAATGCTAAACTAAATTTCTCTGTGTTTTGTAGTGGTCTATGAGTTTCTAAATCTGCGTTCTGTGGCGACTTTCCTGTGCTGGTTGACCGGTAACAATGCCTTTTATGTCAACCAGTGAAGATTGGTTTGCCAGTGCTTTAGGCAACTGCATTGACGAAGCAGGTTACAGCAATATGGTGGAGCCTATATGACGTTAAAGTGGCTCATTCATTATGCTCATTTTCAAGTTAATATTTTTTATTTTAGGTTTTTCTCGTATACGTCTACAGGCTTTAATGTTCAAAACACATGATCTTTCCCATACTGTCCATTACAGAAGCACCATATTCACCCTCTGTCTAAAACTCTGTTTTATTTCCTGTCTCTTTAAGGCCCCCCTCCCGAAAAGCCCAGTCTGCTCTGATTGGTCAACTGGCCCACTCTTTTGTGACTGGTCACCCGCTTAGTGTGTGTGTGTGTGTGTGTGTGTGTGTGTGTGTGTGTGTGTGTGTGTCAGACATGTCACACCCCTTACCATAACCAGATTTCAGTTACCAGAGGCTGCATGTGCAGCTGAAAATACAGCAGTAGCTATGGCAACAATGGCGTCCGTTGTACAAGGGGAATTTCCCCACCCCAGTGAAAAACACAGCGTATCCTCGACATGGCGATTTCTCTAACAAAACTCTTCCTGGTCAGGGCGTGCCAAATTTCAGCTCTGCCAAAACGGCGTGCCAAACTAGCCATAATGGTGTGCTTTATACAAAGTGTGACATAGTGATGTAACTAAGTCACGGAAGTAAAGGCTAAACTACCGATGAGGCGTTTCAGGCACTTCAGGGGCAGTGTTTTTTGTGGGAGTAAGGAGCTCCCTTTTCCTTTGGGCTTTTCTACTTAGCAGACCTTGTGCATGCACAAAAAGATATGTAACACACTAAAGGTAATGGAAAACCCCAAAATACATAATATGGCCTCTTTAAAAGCACCTCAACAGCATTTGTGTAATTACTCCCACTGCCAGAAGGGGGAGACAAAAATTCAGCACTGTGGATTTAAGCTGAAGGAAATCCAAAGCTATTCTTAATACTCCTTTCAAGATCCCCTGCAGATGTGTTTTAATACTGTACATATAAAATAATGTGATGATTTTTCCACAAAAAACTGCAATTACCAACATAAAAATCTGCACATACATTAATCTGCACAGTGAAGGTTGAACATAGAAGTGTCAAGTGACAATAAGTAAAACACATTTTTGAATAGACCAGAGGAAAGTCAAATCTCAGCCAATTCATAGTTTAAAGGCAATTAAGATGTTTAACAGCAACATAAATCTACAATAATCTGCAGGGTTACATTTTGTGCTGATAACACAAAATATGTTTTCCAGTTTTTCAGACAATAATTGGTATGTATACAAATCTGTCATTCCAAATTATCAGTAAAAAAATAACAGTTTCATACATAACACAGCTAAGATGAAAGGGTTTAGACTGGATTCAACTTACAACATCTGTGTTACCAAACCTGCTTGTAAAACAGCTGAACTATGCAGGACATTGAGTTATATCACACAGAGAGTAAATAGATATTGAGTTGAAGCATATGCCAATTTCCTGAAGTCTTGATTGATGGACTAATTATTCACTGATGCTTTTTATTCACTGACGTCAAATATATTATATGGCCAAAATTATGTGGACACGTGTCTCTATGCATATCCAAATGTCAACTTTTGATGGCGTTAATTCAGTTTAGCACAATTTTAGTGTACTAATTATACTTTACACCATACATTAAAAAATATTTTTTTTTTTTTTTTAAAACACTCTATTACTCATATCCACTTTTACTTACTTCACTTTGCTGAAAACACCCACTACACTACAGAATGTCATTAAATACTATAACCATGTCCAATTTTTTGGTATCTTTGGAAACACAATGAGTCTGCATCCTCCTCTGCCTTCCATGACCATAATGTTTAGACTATGGTGTGACTACCACTGTAGTCACTATGGCACAGAAAACACAAACACTCCAAGCAATTGTGGTTTCTTTGTTTACCATTCAGTGTGTACATAATTGTGTGGGCGTGTGCGTGTGTTTCTTCCTAAAGACCACTCTAAATGTCAGTGGTGTAAATGGAGTGTGTGAGTTCTTCAAGTTTGAGGGCTTCCCACTGTAGGCTTGATCAAAATGTGTGTGGATGCATGTGTCCATAGAAGCAATATGAGCAGGGGTTAAGAGGGTCCTGCTCTCTCTCTCCTCTCCTGTCAGTTTTACAGCAGGCGCCTGCCTTCATCTTGGCTCTGTGGAGCGTTCGGCGCAGCTTTTGTCTGGGTGAAATGTACACAGATGTTGACACCACAGTGTAAACACAGCCGCACTGGGAGTCCAGAGGGGGTTGAGTCAGGGAGGGGAGATGTGCAAGATTGCAGCCGCTGCAGATCAAGCTGACTGTCTTTCTTAGGGACATGTTACTTTACATTTACAGTTACACACATTCACACATCTGGGAGCTACTGCACTGAGTCACTGAGCTGCTCCACTGGACCAGTTGGGGGTTAGATGCCTTGATCAAAGGTAACCTGATAGTAACTAATGAGGGAACGCAGGCAGACTCATTCATTCGGTCACTGTTTTTCAGTATAAAAAGTGAAACTGTCCTCTTAAACTGATGCATTATTTCTTACAAAAGACATTTGAATGGTGCTCTGCACAAAGGCACAAAGATAATAGCAGTCAAATTGAAAAGAGAGCAACAATTTCCCTCTTTCCTCCTTACTGTAATTGAGGACTGCTCACAGTCACATGACTGTAATGTGACTGCTCCAACCCAGGTCCACTTCCTTTTACTGAATTAAATATGGGACTACTGATTCATAGCTTACACTGCACTGTAAGTTTCATTTCTCCTGTTTTATTCTTTTTCATCTTGGTTTTATCCTCTATTTTATTTACTCTTTTAAATCATACTTACATGTGTTTATATTTCCCCATGTTTCTTTTTTTATGTCCTTGAATTACTTTGTTGTTGAAAGTGCTCTACACATTAACTTGCCTTGCTTTGCCTGATGCCTACTTTGCAGTTGTGGAAAGTCAACCGAAAGTACTAAAAACCCAGAGAGTAATAACTGTGGTACTGATGATGTGGAAATGGGCAACCAAATGCCTGTAGTCTGTTCCAAATGGATAAAATAAGCAGTCACACAGCACCTTTTCTGGCTGTGGAGTGTTTCTGCATGGCTGAAACTAAACTGTTTCATCTGTTGTCCACATGAGACATTAAAATGTTGTTGTTTATTGCAGCATCATACATGATACTGAATTGTTGAAGCTGGAATTATTTGTCTTTTCTAAACTAATTTATGCCTTTTGGTGGTATACAGAATAAACAAATGCCAAGCCACATCATCTTTTCTTATATAGTTTGTTTTGTTCAATGATGCCATGATGGAGACCAATAGTATATCTTTTTTTTTTAAAGAGAACTCCCTTTTGGGGAAATTTCCAGTTTATTACACCTTGCATTTTATTCTCATAGTTTTGGTGATCAGTAACAATAATGTGCTCTCCAAATTGATTTTATAGTGTGTTATTTATTATATTTATTATTTAGAAGAGAGGTCAAAAGGTATATTATATAAACAATCCATTTTTAACAACATTACAGTTTACAGACTGACATCCTTTTCAACTTTGACCTTCTACATTTAATTAAGCATAGTGTTTGGTCAGACAGGCCACAGAAGTCAAGCTCAACTCACAATCTCAGCTAAATCAGCTGATCTCAAGGCCAGCCCACATCAGCTGATGGCTCAGGTTATTCCCTTGTATGCATCAAATTGACAAATCTCATACAGGGCGTGCTATTTGAATTAGCTTTGGCCTGCCTGCTCCTCCTGCTTCCTCTGCAAGCTGCTTTGCAACCCACCTCCACCCCAACTGCTCCTTTACGTATGCTGTGCCTGACATAACCAATTACTCTGCTCTGTATCCTTGGGGGTCTTTGCTGCTGCTCTCCCTGCATGTAGGCACATGGAAGGGCAGGGAGGTGTGCTCTCCCTCCTTAAGGCTTTTCAAGTATGCATGTGGAACGGTAGGGAGATCCAAGAACAGAACAATATACTGCCAAATATAACTTACTGCAAATGGGAATTCAAGTTTCTTTGACTATAGTGGTCCTGACTGAATTGTGGTTTTTCATGCACACACCTTTTCTGTGCTATGAGGAATTTCGACTGCACACACTTACCTCTAAATGAATTGGTTTTGATAACCATCATCTTGTTTAACCTGATTGTGTGACTTCTCTTGTTGTGTACAATGCTGCCATAACCAGAAAGAATAAGATCCAAGTTGTAATAAAACAGGAATGTTTCTGTTTCATTCATTTCATTCATTCAGTCTGTCATCATTCTCCTGTTAGCGCATTTTGTATTATTTTGTTTTGTCCTAACCAGTAGTGAGTGATGTATCCATCCTGTCAATGTTAAACATCAACTTATGTACAAAGATTTGTACAAATGGATCAATCTTATCAATGATGATTTTTCTTTTACTATTTTAAATGGATGTAGCCCCTGCCAGGCTAGTAGGGATAGGTGAGTATACCATTACCTGTACCTGATCAATGAACTAAAATAATCTGTATCCGTATCCATACTCAGAGAGAGCAGGGGTCAAACTGGAGGTGGCACTTAAACCAGATGTGTGTGAGACTAACATTGTCTATTTAAACCTGAAATTGATTTGGGTTGATCAGAAGTTGCAATATTTATTATTTATTAGAAAAAGAACAGCCTCAGAATTGAGCTTCAGATCAATGTTTAGGGTCAGAAGAGTAAGAAAACTGTTTACAGGACAAGATTTTATAAACCTGAATGACTAAACTTCAATAAACGGCCAAAGCATTATCTGTACTAGATACTTGTTTCAGTCGAGTACTCGCCCAATCCATATAGCTAGCTGGCTAATTGTGAAGGAAGATGAGTCCTTTCTTAATCCTGTCCTCAAAGCTCTGATGTATCCACATTTCCTCCAACTAGCTGAATTAGATTACTGATGACTCTACGAATCATTCAGATAAGATCTTTGACCGGGCGACTTTTGAACAGCAGTGTTCCCTGCACTGTGCCATAAAGCAGGGATCTCATTTTAGTTTTGTTTGTTTATGAAAAAGATCAATCCCAGAGTTGACGTGGCAGTGTCTATTCTTCTCAGTTTTTCTCTTCATCCAACAGCAGCCCACAGTTATGGAACAACTAACTGCAGAGTTTCTTTGACCTGCCAGCTCTCTGGCTTCAACATAACATGGTTGTGGACCAATTAAATTGAAATGTTTTTGGTTCTCCACTGGACGCCCACTGTCTGTGGTCTCTCTCCGCAGGCTTCGGTCAGCCCTGTTGGGCTATGTGGTTCCAGACGTGCAGCCGGTCATGACCAGACAAGGTGAACTCAGAGCACCGCTGTTTCAGCAGAGGAAGAAGGCTTGTGTCTGTCTGTATAACATTCATATGAGCCTGTGTGTACTTTTTTGTGTGTTGTAAAAACATGAAATGACCACATATGACCCTTTTCATGGATGCTCGTATCATCGAGAACCTAATTAGCCGCTGTGTGAGTGTGCATGTGTTTAAATTACACAGAGTCAGACTTGAAACACTGCTGTGATTCTGTGTTGGCAGGAGAGACGGGGCTGGTGGTGGAGTACAGAGGGTGGGACGAGGGAGGTGGCCAGGGAATAAGTTCTGAAACCTGGCCCAGGTTTTGACATTTCTTCACTGCCTCTGCCGCTCTGCTTTGGGGCTTAAGTGAAACAGAGGAAGGTGGAGCTGGGGGTAAGAAAAGAGAACAAAGAGTGAGTGGGAATGCATGAGTGACCGGTTGAGTAACTGAGTGAGGTGACTGAGTGAAAAAGCAGGCAAGTGTTCAGAGAGACTGGTGGTACTGATTACAACATCATTCACCATTTTCCTTACAGAACAGAGCAGAAAAGAAAATACTAAAACATCAGAGCAAGAGTTCATGCTACAGACGTGTGTATGGATACATGCATGCAGGGTCTGGTAGTAACAGAATACTTGGTTTTATTTAAAATAAGAAAGTATTTATACTTAAAAGTAAAGTATTTGTATTTGTACTGTAAAAAAAAGTATTTATTATCTATTGTAGACTTATTTCTACAAATGTATTCTTTCTGAGAGTTATATGAGAAGATATGTAAAAATAAAGGTTGTATCAGCAGCCTGGTAATATATCCTGACAAAGCCTGGAAACTCTGTTCAAACATAACAAAACACACCTAACATTACTTCTTAAGTTCACCATTTTACACTTTTTTGTATCTCTCCTGTTTAATTAAAATTCAACAACATTCAAAACAGGTGAAAAGATGTCACATTATATTTTTGCAGAAGACTATTTCTTGGCCGGCTAAACACTAAGCTGCTGTCGAGACTGAGTGGAGACCGAGACCTAAAAAAACAGGTCAATTTTCAAGACCATTTATTTAGACTTATTTTCCATCACCCCTGTTAATATTCATAATATAATATTATGTAATAATATAATATAATATAATATAATATAATATAATATAATATAATATAATATAATATAATATAATATAATATAAT